>PVKV010000077.1:357185-439847 GCA_004027835.1 Alouatta palliata | reverse complement strand
TAGCCCTTTGTCAGATGGGTAGACTGCAAAAATTTTTTCCCATTCTGTTGGTTGCCGATTCACTCTAATGACTGTTTCTTTTGCTGTGCAGAAGCTGTGGAGTTTGATTAGGTCCCATTTGTCTATTTTGGCTTTTGTTGCCAATGCTTTTGCTGTTTTGGTCATGAAGTCCTTGCCTATGCCTATGTCCTGAATGGTACTGGTCATTCGTAAATGAAACATCAGGAAATGTGAAGATCCCTTTTGAAGTTAAGAGCTGATTGTCACTCCTGGTTATTTCAGAAGACTACTTTGATTGTAAAAGCTGTTTGTGAACACAGTAGAGGTTCATTCATCTGCAAGGATAGGAGAAAGAAGCCTTTTCAGGTTCATCTATCAACCTTAAATCTTATTGACCTTTCATGTTGGCACTGTTTCAGTCTCATTTCCAGATATGATCCACTCTTACTTAATCCTCCCTGAGGGCAAAACTTTCATTGGTAGCTTGGATCTTCTGAAAATGCTTTTATGGGCGGAATGGGATTTGAAAACTGATTGAGGGTCATACTACCATATAGTATCAAAAATAAATAAAATGTTACTTTTCTATTTTCTTACTTTTCTTTTCTTTCTTTTCTTTTCTTTTTTTTTTAAAGACAGAGTTTCCTCTTTCCTCGCTTGCCCAGGCTGGAGTACAGTGGCACAATCTTGGCTCATTGCAACCTCTGTCTCCCAGGTTCAAGTGATTCTCATGCCTCAGCCTCCCAGGTAGCTGGGACTATAGATGTGCACCACCATGCCTGGCTGATTTTTGTATTTTTAGTAGAAATCAGTTTCGCCATGTTGACCAAGCTGGTCTCAAACCCCTGGCCTCATGTGATCTGCCTGCCTTGGCCTCTCAGCATCCTGGGATTACAGGCATGAGCCACTGTACCTTGTCTAGTTTTATTTTCATGTAGCATATTTAACCACCATACCAAAGGAATCCAAGTCCCAAAGGTAAAACTGAGAAGATAATTACCAATATTTTTCTGTGAGATTCATATAACATAATTTTCATTCAATAGACAATTGTGAGAATAAACCATTTTATTTAATGACTGTTATGTTAACTATTATTACATGATGGGTAACAAAGTGTCAGAGGCCCATTAGATCTTTGACCCTATTGCTACCAGACCCTGATGATACTGAATTCCTATCTATCCCATCAAAAACAACACATAACAATTGGAACTGAGAAGAAACAAAGAAAACAAAGAAAGAAAATATTTTTTTCAGCTTCAATCAGGGTCATTTGTGATTCCTTTTTCTATGATAAAGACTTTGGGACATAAAAGATTCCCTGAACTATAAGAGTTTAAGGAGGTATGGAGGTAAAACCCTCCAGCTAGCATATTAACAAACCATAAGCATTGCATCATTTTGAAACCAATGCTTATGGTTTGCTAATATAAAACTAACATCAAAAGTTTTATGATTACGGATTTAGAATTTACAGTTTTCAGAATGTAAAAGGAAGTATTTAAAGGCTAGTAGATGTTAAAATTTATTGTGATATAAGCAGAGCAATCCTGGATATAGGAGAGAAAATTAGAAACCATTAACTATAATAATTCATTGTGAAAGAAATACAGCAATTCTGATCCTATCTGTTCAAAAGTGTGAGGGTTGGGTAGACTAGGAAAAAACTCAGTACTTCAACTGAAAGGTGACAGAAATATCGGCATTGAAAGAGAATTTTGGTTTTCTTATATAGAATAAAATAACACATTATTTTTTTTTAAAAATTTTACTTTAGGTGTATACTATATCCAGCATTTCTCCTCATGTTATCCCTCCTCACCCTCCCTACCCTCAGAGGGTAGGGGAGGGAATAAACTTATTCTTATCTCTTAAATAATGGCAAGAGTTCAAATGGGCTACACATGATTATAAAGTTAAAATTTATTTTTTGAGTTGTAACTTTTTTATATGGTTGAAATTTTATGTCTATATTTTAAGAAAGTATAATCCAATTAAGTAAATTTCACAGATCTCCTAAATAAAATGGTATCATGGAAAAACATACTATTGGGAGCTTATAGTACTAAGTTGGACACAAATTAAATTTATGACCATAGACAATGCACATAAAGCACTCAGAATAAAACAAAAAAAAAGACCTTTTCCAGATCAAAAATTTTATGAGAAATTGTAGTACCTGATGATTATGAACTTCATATGATGTGTTTTCTAAAGAACATAAAGGAAAATAACCTTTAAGCTCATAATAGGGAACAATGATAATATTTAATATTTATTGAATGATCAAATTATGCTAGCCACTGTACTAAGTGCTTTACATTAAATTTTTCATTTTATCTTTCTGGTAACCTGACAAGATAGGTACTGCTATAATTTTATGGCTGCAAATAGGCTTAGGAAGATTAAATAACTTGTTCAAGGTCACAAAGGTAGTAAGCGCTGGAGCAGGGCCTGATTCAAGGGCCAGGCTCTTACCCTCCAATTCTTATTCACTTATTATTTTGCTTTTAGTATGTATACTAGGAACCTTATTTATGAGAGCTGAAAATAGTAGGCATCTTAACTGCATATAAATAATTAAAATCAATATAAGATCCTTATTTACAATGTATTAATAATTTGAAATTGAAGTGAGAGTATCACATTATTGCAGTTAACATTTTATTTGAAATCTTGTTAATCTTGATTGCATTTTGATGCCTTTTGAACTTTAATATCTGTCAATAGATCAAGTTACATCTAATATAATATATTGCCTACCTATTTGCACTACAGAGAGATTCTCATTTATTAATGGTTAGATAAACTTCATTTTTCTAGCATAATTTAGAAACAAATGCAGGTTCTAACACAGTTTATCAGAAGTTGGGAGATTATTTTGACCTGAGGCAAAATTAACAGTGTACCCATATAAAAGCATGAGAGTTGGGTCTTTGTCAATTTAAAAATATCAAATCACAGTTAAGGACTTTGAATGTCACAGGATTATAACTGAACTAATTGTCACTTAAGTAAAGACTTAGTTGCTTTTCTCTATCAAGTCAAAGGTAATTTGTTTATTATTGCTCTAGAAGCATAAAGATACTAATAGTCCTAACTGGCTTTCTGATGTTGGCAGGGCCCATCTAGCTCTTCTCAGTGAAGAGGCAAGTTTCTGCACATGAGACTGTAATATTCGATAGATTTTCTTTTGCCTCACAGCTAAGGAAACTAAGCTGAGACAACAAAAGTCATTTTATTGGCATAGACCTTGCTTGTAAAATGAATCCACTTTTCTTTCATAGCTCATAATGTTTTTCCAAAGTAATTATCTAAGAAAGATTTAGTTCTTTTATAAAATATAGACGAAACAACAACTGAACTAGTTTACAATGTAGATGCAGCAAGTGATCACAATGGTAAACCATGTGGACGACAAGTGTTTTAGAGTCATTAAAATTGTATCCAATTAGTTCTGAAGTTTATTTGAACTAAAATAAGTCTTTAACCAAGGAACAAGATCCAATTTCCTTACAGGAACCTTCAAAAAAAACTGTACTAAATCCACAGAGAAAGATTATAAACATGTAAAGGAAATGTTATGTAGATTAAATGCCAACTGGACAAGCCAGATAGAAGAATAGATTTCTGATATGTAGCATAAAGAAAAACAAAAGGAAAAAATAATAATGGAAAGCACCTGGTTGCATTCATTGAACAGTACACTGTCGTAGTTAGCTACACAATTGTGCATGATTTTATTTTATGTTTCCAGTTTCCCAAACTTCAAAGCTTCCATGAAAACTGAATTTGAAGTATTTGTAAAATAATTCATGAGGGCTATGTTTCAGATAGACTCTAATATAGTGTAAACAATTTTACTGTAAATTATGGAAAATTTTAATCTTTAAAACAAAAAAGATCAGCATGTACAAAGGAATGTTCCTGCAGTGTCTTATTGTGTTACATAGATTTGCAGTTCTTTATCATAGAACCAAAATGAAAATAAATTAAAACTTGCCTATAATGCTGATGTATTTCTTCAACCATCACCAATTTGAGCACTTATTCATTCTGAATTTGAAATCAAAATGCTTTGAATACAGCTTATGAGCTTCTTTGTTTTGGTTGGGGTGGGGGGAGAACCACTAAAGCAAACCGAAGAGAAAGAGGAGATAATAGAGCTTGGAAGCAACCTCTTGGCAAAGAGGAACAAGAGCAGTGGAATAATTTAATTGCTCATCAGCTAATTATACGGTATTATAATGTTAATGTGTCTTCATCATGACAATGTAATAGGTATAGATTGAAGCATATGAAAAAGAAAGTGTTGATGCAGTAATTATAAGTAAGAGTGGAGCTGTTAGAGTAATTATAACGCTTCATCGGGTAATTAACGTATTGTTCAACTTGAGATGGGGAACAAAGAGTGAAAAAGTTAAATATTGAAGGACATGCCTTTGACACTCCAGAGACGTCTTTGAGCTTTTGCAGAGAATAGGATATTCTATATTGATACTGTTATTTTCTGCTTCCCCTTTTCATAATTTACTATTTTTTAGTCACGTATGCCTTGAAAGAATGCAGTAATTTGAGTATGTGATACTACTGGTGTTTTTTTGTGTAATATAATCCATTTGCTACTATTTCTTTTTTCAGTTTTATCTCATTTTGTATTCCTCAAGTCATTAAATGAGCTAAAAACATTAAAATTAAGCTGGCTCGAAATTAAATAATGTATGTGAAAAATTCTGTAAACTGAAGATGGTGATAATTATTCTTTAACATACCTGAGCAGTTCCTTCTGATAGAGAATTAGTACTTTCCCTTTTATTTTAATACCAATGGGTAACCTGAATTTTTTTCATGCTTATTAGCTTAGATATATCTGTTTACGGTAAAGACCTCTGAAAAAAAAACAGCAATACCTAAACATTGGCAGTTAGTGGTAGGCAGCTATAATTTTGTAACCTGTTTAACAGTTAAAAAGAAAAATCCTTCCTAAGTGTTTTACGTATGTTAACACATTCAGTTTCCACTTTGTTGTTGTTGTTATTGATCTATTTTACAGATGGAAGTACCTACTGAGGCAGAGAGGTTAAGTAACTTTGTCATGATCTCATATCTCCTACTGACAGAACTGGGCTTTGAACCAGGAAGTCTGTTCAGACACTGCTACTGGTTGTAGATTTAGGAGCTTGTTAGAATACATCTCCTAAAAGGTTTCTGTGTTCAGATTAGAGCAGAGGAGTTAAAAGAGATTTAATTGATAGGTGAACGGTCAATAGGGTGTGGATTGGCAGAAGAGAAGAAAACAATTAAATATGCAAGAGTTAAAGAAGGCAAAGAGAAAAGATCAATATCACTACAGTGAAAAGTCCATGAAGCACAGCCTAAGGAGAAAAGACTACAGCTTAGAGCAGGTCACAAACAGCCTAAAGGCCAAAATGAGAAGTTAACAGAGAAGCTCATTAAGTTGTACTACTCAGTGTAGGGATTTCCCAAATGCTTATGATAAACACTTACCAGAGCTACCATGCTAGGTATGAAGGCGAATATAGGACAACTGAGAGAAAGGAGTTAGAAACAGTGATACCCTACTACTCTAAATTGTTTTTAAATTAACAAAAAAGGGCTAGATTTATATGATTCTTATCCCTGCTGAAGTTGTATTTTGATAGTTTGAGATAACATACTCCATAGCCATCAATGTTCTTTCATATCTTCTTTATAGAGAGCAACACTTTTCTCAATTCTGTTCTTATCATTGTTCACATCAACTTGTGTTATAAGGTGAAATAAACCACATAAATTAGGAAAACCATACAAGCACTTTCTTTCTAAAAATTATTAGAAAAGAAAAAAAAACACTGCTATAATGTTTTGATTCACCAAATAATAGTGTGTGTTACTTTCCATCAGCAAAAATTAAACAGTAATATAAGCTATTTAAAAAGTAACAAAAATTTTTAAAGACAATAAAATTAAGCAGAAAGACTCATAATCTAGGTAGTTCTAACTAGGTAATCTAAACTGATTGAAATATTGCATTCTCAGTTAAAATATTTATATAACTGTCATGCCCTTTGGAGGCATCTACTTCCATATTTTATGATTTATTTAGCTTCTTGAAATAAAGAAAAAAATACCTGAACATAGAAAATAGTTCACTTAAATTTGGTGAAATATGACTTATGCAGTTTCTACACAAATTTATTAGATGTGGAAGAGGTTTGGACATATTTTGTTATTTAATATGTAGCTAAAAACAAGAGACTATGGTTGGAACGACATGAATTCCTCTTTTTTTTGTTTTTTGGTGGTAGGCATTTGTGTGTGGCATCTCTCTAGGAGAAGAAACACAGGCTTTGGAGTCAGAACAATCCCATGTGCTGACTCTATTAACCTCTCTGAACCTTATTTTCCATATTCTGAGAGAGGTAACAATAATTTCTGTGGTGCAGAGTGGTTGGAAATTAAAAATACATATAAAATGATTATCACCGAAGCTGGCACATGATAATTGTTCAGTTAAAGCTGGCGATGATTATTGCTGTTCAGCGTAAGCGAGTTACTGAACAATGCTTAGGACTACTTAATAAGAAGTTCTCAAAAGTTTAAAATAAATCTATGAAATTATGTTGTGACTTTCTTTTAAAATATTAATTATAGTTGTCCTCAGTCTATAATGAAAGAGGCACTAAGCTTTAAAGAAGCAAAATGTAGCCATGTGAAGTATCCTCTCTTGAAGATCCTTCACAAAAGGTGAAGAATTACAATTGTCAGAGGTTAGTTTAACCATGTATAAGATGGAAACTAGTGCTATTTCTAACCCTTCAAAGAAAACTTTATAATTCAAAGGCAATGAGCAGAAAGTATACCACCATTATTCTTCTGAAACATAGTTATAGTTCATATAAAACATGTGTATATGGGATTTAGTAGTTATTCTCTTCTATTTCCTTTGCTAGGCTAGGTATCATGAAAGCAGAAATTACTTCTTTCATTTTTAGGCCCTCCAAAACTAGCATAATGCTTGGAATGTAATAAGTACTAAATACAGATTCACTAAATAAATGAGAAAATAAACTTTTATTTCATTGGGCAGTAGAATCAGGTTTAAGAAGGATATTGATCATTTAAATTCACTACAATTCACAAACCACCAATTTGCCAGATGCCTTAAGTTTCTTTCTCTAAACAAAACCTGTGTCACAAAAGTTAACAATAAACACAACACACACATATATTTATTTTTACTGTACTTTTTTTCTCCTCCCCTGATCATGCCCTAGACAAAATGTTCGTATCCATGAAATGAGGGGAAAACTTTAAGAGAAGACATTTGTTTATATAACTGGGAATACAATGTATTCTTCTGTTGCTCTTATTTTTTATCTTAGTCTAACACTTAGCTGAGCAGTGTTACCCATAAATCCGTCAAAACTGACATTCTCCTCTGTAACATTAACATCATGATTTCTAGATATGGTGAAAGAGCAAGAAGTCTTAACAATTCAGTGATCAGAAAAATCATTTTTCTTCTCCTTATGGAAGAGGAAAGAAAAGAATGAATGAGTAACTCAATTGTTTTGAGAATTAGAACACACAAAGTAGAAAAGAAAAACATCTCAGGTACAGATATTTTAGACGTACATTTTTGAACAGTCATCCTCTTGTTTCCGTCACACACTTTGCTGGTAACCGTGGGAACTTGGTAAAGGTAGAGTACAGCTGGACACCTTAGTTGTAGCACAAAGCCTTGGAAAAGCCTAAATGAAGGGTCATATTTGACTAGAATCATAAAATTGTTAGATTTTGCTTACTGAATCCAATTAATCATGAAGTAACTATTCAATGATATTTTTACCTAGCTTTTCTCTTCATATATATATATATTATATATATATATATAAAATATTGTATTTATAAAAGGAAATATTTGGAAATTCTCCACATTTTTAAAGCTACCTCCTACAGGCAGGATGTTCTCCACATTTTTAAAAAGATATGTCACATATTTCTATGTACTTGAAAGGTTATCCCATAGTGATAATTTCATCACCATTTTGAAAATGATATATGGAATGTTATGGCTACTTTAAATAATTACATAATTAAAGAACAATACTTTTTTGTGAAATATTTAAATGCAAAGGAATGCAATGGCTAATTTTTTCAAAATCCCTGAGATTCTAAGAATCATTCTCTGTTGTAGTGCCCTTTGAAGAAGTATCTTGGAAAATATTTGCTCTCATTCCCTGATGTCCATCTAAACTTTGTTGTTTGGTCTAGATATATTTATCTGAATAGAATTTTAAGCAGATATTTAATGTCTATTAGAGTTACCATGTTTCTTAGAAAAGTTTAATTTTACTTTCATCCCTTCCCCTGACTTCAAAAAGTTTATAATTTCCACAGAACCAATCTGCACATAAGTTTATATCAAAATACAAAGACATAGTTGTCACCAAGAGAATGTTAATCTTTACCCAAATATTCAGCCTGTAGCATTTCTCTATACTCTTCTGCATTAGAACACCCAGTGCGTCCACTTTAGCTTACATAAGGAACGTACAAATCTTGAGTGTTATTAGCTAAGTATTGTTTGTATGCTTTGGGATACATTTATAAAGCATTTATACAAGTTATTAAAAATAATAGCTTTAGTGTTGTTTTTGAGATGCTATCATTACCTTTTCTTGGTAACTCATTATCCAGTTGCTGCCTTCCTTAGGCTAAGCCTCCTGTTACATCTATGATGTTCCAGATATGTTCATTCTCATCTCCCATCTGTGTTCATTCTCTAATATAGCAAGGCTCCATGCTGTTCTTAGAACTTAGAAACTTGAAGATACAAAAGGTCCAGGCTAAATGCCAACTTCCCCCTCTACACTTTGCTGACTTTCCTAAAGTGAAATGGGTCCTTTTGCTAAACAAACAAAACCTAAAACCAAAAACAAACAAACAAAAAAAAAAACAAGAAAAACCTTCAAAATTGTTTCTGATTAAAAGCTAATTGATTGTTAGTGAAAATGAAAAGGAGCAACATGATAGCTGAATAATTTTCTCTACTGTAGCCCCTATTTCTTTTGCCAAGAAATAGCCCTCAAATTGTTCTACCAAGTTAATAAAATCTAGCTGCGTTTCTGCTATCTCTGGGACTTACTTTTCAATTCAGGGAACTTAGATGCGTAACGGGAATTTCTCTGTCCTTTGTCCCTAGATTTCAGAAAATTATAACCTTCAATCAAAGGGTAGTTGTTAGTATTTTTTTAACAGAATCTAAACTTGCATGGAATATAATCATAAGAAAAAAATATATTCGTGATCTGTGCTAGTTCTTTACAGTCCCACAGTGTCTGGTATAATGCTGTACGTATAAAGGTTGCTAATGCATGCTTCCTGGATAACTAAGGGTAAAAAAAAAAAAAATGTACTC
Source organism: Alouatta palliata (assembly GCA_004027835.1). Taxonomy (NCBI): domain Eukaryota; kingdom Metazoa; phylum Chordata; class Mammalia; order Primates; family Atelidae; genus Alouatta; species Alouatta palliata. The sequence goes on along the minus strand of PVKV010000077.1, from coordinate 430,420 downwards.
TTGACTCTCTCATCAGAAACAATTGCAACTTTCATGTTGCCCATAATAAAACAAGAAATTGAACTTTTATTTTTTTTTTAAATCAAGCTGTGATTAGAGACATTCTCACAGTTCAGGAGAAGCCTTTGGAAAGGAACTTTTGGGATCAGTAGGCTAACTTTCTTCTCAACATGAACTTCAAGTACATAGCAATGAAGTTGATAAAGGGGACTCATCCTATATTAGTTTTGTCTGATTTGTAACTGATATGAAGATTCAGCTATTTATTATTGATATATAATGGATAAAAATTTTACTTAAGTAATACAGGAGTAATTAAGAATATATCCTTAAAATGTTTACCTATATGTGTCCCAGGTAGGGTTCACATGTACAATCACTGAAAAATGCTGTCTTCTTTTCATCTGTAGGTAATCAAAACCCTAAAAGTAATCAATCTTCTTTTTAGAATCAATTCAATTGACTGGAAATTTTTTTTTATTATATGCCTGTTTGAGTCAGGTACTTTGCTAGGAATGTGGATAAGATGAACCTATTTATTGACTTATTCTTTGAAATATTAATATTTATTTACCTGCTGAGTGCATATTACATGCCAGGGACTGTTAGATTCTGAAGACATAACAATATTTTGCCCTCAAGTAGCTAATATTAGTGGGAGGAAAGTACGTGACACATTTCTTGCCTTCAAAGATTTTATGGTCTCATAGAAGACAACAGCAAATGTAAAAATAGAAACAATACAGTGCGACATGGGCAAGGAGTGAAATGTATATATGTTAAGGCATTATTACAGAAGAGAGGATGAAGATTTATCTCATCTGAGGACATCCAGAAAAGCCTTTCTAAGGTGATGGCACCTGAGCTATGGGTCTTAAAGGATGAATATTTTGCAGGTGGATGGGACTAGCTGGAAGTAGGTGGAGGTATGAGACACCTCAGAGAGAACTAGCAGATCCAAAGTCACAGCGCTCCAAAGCAGCACAGTATGTGCAATCGGCTATAAGCTATTTGAAATTAATGCAAATAAAAAAGTTAAGTTTTGGGAGTTGAGTGGAGACAGAGGAATGATAAGAACTTATACCTACATAGAATCAAAGCATGATAAGGAGCATGGGCTTTATTCTATAGGAATTGGAAAGCCATTCATAATTTTAAGCAAAAGATTAACACAGGTTTGAATTTTAGAGAGATTACTCTGTTAACAGTGTTTCTCTTTTTTTTTTTTTTTTTCAAGATGGGGTTTCACCATGATGGCCAGGCTGGTCTTGAACTCCTGACCTCAGGTGATCCACCCACCTCGGCCTCCCAAAGTGCTAGGATTACAAGCGTGAGCCACCGCGCCCGGCCAATAGTGTTTCTCAAAGAGGAGAATTGAGTTGATTTATGTTCTCTGTTATTAAACTATTAGCCTCTGAGTGAACATCCTCGTATACGATGCCTCTATCTAAGTTATTAGCGAAGATACTTTTCTACTGCTTGTCAGTGGGCAATAATGGATGAGCAAGGAATTACAATATCCTAATTTTCATGGAGTCATTTCCTAAAAAATATTCAGCACAAACTGAATTTTGAAAAAGGTGGACATTCACTTTGTTCCAGTGAAACGATCCCATTAGCTTAGCATTTTTGTACCAGTCTCACATATTTCTTAGAGTTGTATGAGAGAGAAATCACTGGATCTTTTCTAAGTCATTTATGTTTCTAAATATATCAGTTGTGATTATGAAATAAGAGAAAAAGGTTAAAGCATCTTCACTATATCGATAAAAAAGAAACTAACATTTGTTAAACTGAAGCAATTTCCCTGTTTTTATTAATTTTTATATCCCAAATAATGTTATTAACTATTAAGTTTATGTACTCCCATTATCTGTTTCTCTAAAGAAATACATGCCTATAGTTTTGATCACTTAGTAACTTTCTGAAGTAGTCAATAAGTAAAACTATTGTACTGATCACTTTCATTTTCCCATCAATTATGTCGAAAGGATAGTTTTCACTTTGTCCATTAGCTAGGAATCATAACCATTATTCCTTTTTGATCCTTTGTAAGATAAGAAAATAGAGAAAACTAACAAAATGTCAGCTAATAAAGCCATATTGATTAATTAAATATTTATTTTCTTTTTATATATTTTGTCTATTTGAGTAATTTAATAGTCAAAAGAAAAGCTAATTGTCTACTTTTGCACAAAGTGAATGTAGGTAAAGGTAGGGAAAACACATAATTGATATTCCCTGCAGAGAAATCTCTTTGGAGGGACATGTGAAAATGAGAAGAAAGACAGATTAGTAAGCTGACACAAAAGGTTTTTTTAATATGTGGATAGTTACCTTTATTATGTATACAACCAGTGGGAAGCATACTGTCTTCAGACTTGCTCATAACCCCTACTGATTTTAAGAGACAAGAAATAAGACTTTGTGTCTACATTTCATTAAATCTGCAATTTTTTAAAGGGTTTTGTTTTCGTCTGTAGTTAAATGAGGAAGCATAATATTTCATTGTTATGATTTATTAAGATTTCCTTTTATACTTTTTGTGGCATTTAGTATTTTTCTTATATGATTTCTTTATAGAATCTTTACAACCTAATTTGATATTAATATCTCTATTTTACACATGAGTAAACTCAAAATCAAAACTGTTAAATAATTTACCAAAGATCAAATAGCTAATAAATAGCAGAGATTATATTAAATTAAGGTCTCCATGACCTTAGAGCCTCCATTTGTAACTAATACCTAAAATGGCTTCTATGCCACTGTTTAAGTTATTACTTCTGGTAATACTCATATTATAAATGTTGCCCTTTGGTATGTACAATTTTTACCATTTCCTGGATCAAAGTTAAAATAACTCAATTTATTTTAAAAATATAAATTTATAAATTTTAAGAACCATATTATGAAGGTTACATAATTTCCTTTTCTGTTTAAATGTAAATATTGGAAAAGGTTTTTTGCTTTTAATATTTTAAAATGTAGGCTCTTTGAAAAATACATAAGGAGTTTGGTTCTTAATTGTTTGTCATCAATTTTAATACTCTGACATGATATTATTTTGGTTGCCTTGAACTGCATTACAGGATTTAATAAAATATTATTTTAATAGTGTGAATGATTAGCTTCATACCCAGCTTCTCTTATGAGATCCCAAGGGTCCTCCACTACCTTCATTAGAAAAGTAATCTTGATATCACTAATTTGTTTTTCTAAATGCCTATCTGAAAGTGTACAAATAATAAATGAAAGATTTGGGAATATAAATCAGTCTCTGACATTATTATACATTTCTGAGTAGACTAAAATGATACATTTATATAGTTTTGTGAGTACCATTTCTCTCCGCCATGTATATAGTTTTAAGCTGTGTTAGACAGGGTCACCAAATGAATAGACTCAATGTTACTCATATCCTTTTCCAGTTTCCTATCAACTCTCATACAGGAGTGAAATTATTCATCTTGCTGAGTTTGTTTTATTTTGTTTTGGGTTTCCTTTGGTCCAGTCTTTCTTCCTTCATTTCTCTTCTTTTTTTAAACTCCTTTTCTTTTCTGAGAAAAATGACTGAACCTCCTTCCTCTGTTATAATACTTTCAGTCCCATATAAATATTTCTTCCTATCATTTCTTATTTCAGGAACCGCTCTCTAGCCCATCTATGTTTTTACCTATAAACTTATCAAGAAGCATGTCCATATGGAAGTCTGTAGAAATAGGCTCAGTGCCAATACAACCTTCTCCCACCAAATTGTATGCTACTGAACAAGTACTTTATTTCCTATACATATTTTATTTTGAACAAAGAAAAATACAATTTTCTCTAAAGATTATTTTATTAAAATTATATCCGCTTATAAAGTATTCTATCTGATAATACACTATGCTTAAATATGTACTTATCAAAAGTGATGAAGGTATTCAACTAGTCTCTATCTGTTCATATTTGTTTAAATATAAAGCTATGAAGCTACGCATTTTTGTAGCACCTAATTCTGATTTCAAACATATGTGGCTCTATTGTCAATGGTTATTAAAGCAGTTTGCTAAAATAACTAAAAGTTATGCTACCACTAAATATACATATTTTTATATGCAATTTTTATAACATATCAAAATGAACAGTCCCAGTCCCAAAGTCAGAAAAAAATCACTGCCTTGCAATATTCAGTTATCTCCTCTTTTCAAACTCCCAGTAAGTGTGAAGTAAGAGAATTTTTGTATATTAACAAAGTGTTCAAGCTTGGCTTTTTAAAAATCATAATCAGCAGAATGCATATATGGCATTTTCATATTGCCTTCTATAATAACATCTTGAATTTATTAGTGGGCAATTTAATTTGTGCTAATCAGCCTAAGGCAAAAGAAGTGGGAAATTAACTTGACACGTACATTTGATGTTTCTTTAGTATTTCTCAGTTTTGCACTATAACCATAACATGGCAACCTGGAGTAAAAACACAGATCTACAGTGTCACTTCCAATTACCACATTACTTTAAATAGCTGTAACTCAGTGAAATGCCAACCATGACTCATTATCATTCTTGATTTTATCGGAGAAAGCCTGCCTCAACATTGCATATGAAATGGCATGTTTGAAAATTGCACACTTTGATTAATGGTCTGAATCTGTATTTACAGTATATTTAAAAAAAATAACATTTAGCAATATTAATATACTTGACAGAGTCATTCTTGCTCACGCTCAAAAGAGGCACCAAGAGACAGCAAAGTTGCTTTCCCTGCAGGCTCCTTCTTAATTCCTACTCTAAACACCAGGGATTGTGCAGCAGGAAGTAGTTTAGTGACGAGGGCAATTGCCATATAATCTTTGCCATCACTTTTCTTTCCTTGAGTCTTTTCTGCATATAATTTAATATAAAGCATCAAAAAATGACTTCTCCAAAAATTTTGTGATATATATCATTAACCATCACCTTTTCTAAAGGCTAGCAACCTCAAAATGTGGTCTGTAGAGTTACCATTTAATTTTTTGTTCAGACTGGGACACTTTCAAAAGTAATAGGAGTCACTATTGATAATTACACAATAAAAATAGGTGTAAAATGAAATCATTTACATCGTACCTGAAAGTCTGGTCGTTCTATCATCAACTGCTCAACAAGACAATCATGTAGTGTGATTGTATACAAATCTAAATTCCTGGCCAGGTGATTCTTAAATGTATTAAACAAATGACAATAGCAGGCTTTATATAATGATTACCATGTGCCAGGCACTTTTCTAATTTCTAATATATGTTACATTTTAAAGCCTCACTTTAACTACCATAGAATAACAAATCAGTGTATGAAAAGTTTAAATATAAAAGGAAATGTGGCTACTTGGAAACATTTGAATGATTGGTCAAGAGATTTATATTTTACCTCAATTTCTGAAATCTTGCAAGACATAGCCATAATGCAATAATCTAAGATCTTGAAAAGTAACTAAAATTTTGAGAAGAAAGTCATTAGTGAAGAGTTGATATTTTAGCTGGGCCTTAAAATCAAATATTTTAGTGGGCAATGAATTAAGCCAGAAGGAATAGCTTATATATAAACAGGGAATCATAAAATACCTAGCATGTCTGAGAAAAGTGAGTTTCATGAGGCAGGAGCCGATGGTGGATGAGAGTGTGAAAACTAATGAGACTGGAATGGTAGGTAGTCTGGTGTTAAATGTCAATGGGTTAGCAGATACTTTGGGACATGTACTCTCATTTGCCCTCCGATGCCTTTTTAGTAATGTACTTACAATACTATGGCTGCTGGCTTGCTTTCAAACTGCCCACTCCTGCATCTCTTGAATGATGGTTTTACCTCCTGGAACTTTCTCTGCTTACAGTTGCGGCAGCTAAAAATGCTGGAGAATTAACATTCCTCAAAGGATAGTCCACAATCAATTATTGAATTATTGGTGGATTATTACCTTTGTTCCCTTGTCCATTGTGCTAAATAACTTTGAGGTACATATTCTCTAAAGGTCCCCAGAGTCCCAGCAGGATTCAACAATGTAATTAGATTGATAACACACTCTTTGTCACTGCTTTCTCATTTCCTGGAAAGACCTCACCAAAGTTTGATTTGTGCTTGAATCTTTGATTCAGGCGTGGCTTCTGAAGTAACTCAAACTAAGGCAACATTGTCTCTTAGGAAAATAATTTGGATTTTGTCTAATTGCTTACCAAAGTAGGCAACTAAAGAAATTTAAACCAGGAGAGTGAGGAACTTTATATTGAAACAAGAAAAGTAGCAGTAATGGGAAGGAGAGACTTGTTAGGGGAGAAAGTGGTGCTAAAGGGTTCAGCTAGTTAGCAGGCTGTTACAGGATTCTGTTAGAAGAAGCCCAGATAAAGATAGTGAAATAGGAAAGGGAGAAATATCAGGCTGCTTTTGAAGTAGAACTGAAAGGATTAAGTGATTGACTGGATATGGGGGTCAAAGATGGAAGTGTGTTCATGAATTTCATCATTTGCATGAAATAATGAGCAAATCAAATTAATGAACTTCACAGACTGAGTAGATAGTACACAGCAATACCACCTATAGTCAGGACGCAGGCTATCCTTTGTGTAAGCCCAACAAGTGCTATTTACATGAAATAGTCACAGCCTGGTATGCCTGAATGGCTCTTCTTGATAGTACAGTGTAAAACTTGTGAAACGTTATGTGGCAGAAAAGTACAGATTAAGCTAGGGAATATAAGAGGCAAATTAGAAGGCTTGTTAGAGGGCAAATAGTAGTTTGATTGAAAATTTTGTCACATCATTTCAGATATGATATAGATTACACACTAGATATTATCCTGAACATTAAATACATAAGTGAACTTAAACAAAATGTTTAGACAAATTGATGAAATCTGAGAAGTATGAATACTGATAAAATAATAGGTTGAAAGCAATCTTTTGGAAGACTGTATGAGATGAATGCATCTAAATCTAGTCTGTATTCTTGTCTTTTAAAAGCTGCAACTCAGATATTACAAATTATAGAAAGCACAATGTCATGAATATTCAAAACTTATCTTTTTGTACATGCCGATTGCTTTAGGAAGTTAAACCCCAAATACAATCTTGAATCCTTTTTTAAATGTTACTCTCATAAAAACATACACAGATATCAAGCCCTTTATAATATAAACAGTGGGAGTTAGTTATGTTTGGGTGTTACTCGAAGCTTCTACTTAGGATATGTGGAAAGCTGCTAGTATGATCCTATTGATGGAGGGCAGGTAATCCCCAAAGTGGCGCTTAGCCCGCAAGGGTTCTTGGCTTTACCCAGGAAAGAATTCAAGGGCGAGATGGAGGTAGAAGAAAACAGTTTTATTGAAGTGGCAATGTTACAGCTCCTGCAGTATTACAGCTCTGTGACTGCTCCTGGGGAGCAGGGCTACCCTATAGGCAGGGAGTAGTAGCTCACGGCAGTTTTGCAGATTAAGGGGCAGTTTATGCAAATTTCTAAGGAAGGAGTAGTAACTTTGGGGTCATCAGGTCATTGCCATTGAAAGGGGAGGTAACTCCTGGGTATTGCCATGGCAATGGTGAATTTACATGGTATACTGTGGGCATGTCTTGTGGAAATCTGCTTCTACCCCAGTCCTGTTTTAGCTAGTCCTCAGTTTGGTCTGGTTTCCAAGCCCCACATCTGGAGTTACGTCCTGTCTCCTACCTCACTACTCTAGAATGTCTCTCTCCCACCCACTTACTTTTGCAATAACATTTCACATGTAGACATAAATTCCTTTGGGTTCAGTCTACTTGGCTCCATATAAAAATGAATGTTCTCAAGACTGGGCACCACCATAAAAGAATAAAATAAAGTATAGAGAACTCAGGCAGGTTGAGCTTTTAAAGGATGGAAAAGGGCAGAAGGAGCACAAATTGGGAATATCCAGGGAACTGAAGGGAAAGTATTTCACAGTTTTGATTAATGCTTTCCCTGCATGCAGTCTTTTAGCTTTTTAATGTTAACCGACCATTGAAACCTCCAGTCTAGAATGGAACAATGAAACAAAAGGCTTTTGGTAGTTTATTAAGGCCAACTGAGATGGCTTTTTAATCCAGTTTCCATTGAGTCATTTATGAGAAAATTTGCATTTCTGAAACTTAAAGGTCAGGGCTTTTCCATAAAGTATAGAAGGAAGAGATTATAATTGTGTTGTTTTACTAACCATTGCCAGGTGGGGACATTTACAAGAAAGTGAAACCTAGTACGGCAATTTGATTTTTTTTTTTTCAATATAGTGAGTTGCTTAGGTCGTGGACTTATTTTTGAAGGTTTTGGCTTATCCACTTCCTCAGTTCAACGAGTTTTGGAAATTGAAGAATTCATAGGAACCAAACTTGTCAGGCTTTTGGTGTGTCACAAGATTATACTTTTCATGCTGATGTGACAGGACATCACGTAACATACACAACTTGACGCTTGAAAATAAATCAGGGGCATTGCTATTATTGAAGGAAATATTGGCATTCACACATTCCAGGGTTCTGTTTGCTAGTTGCTGGACAACTGGCAACTTTCTATATTTCCTGTTGCTGAACTATCTTAAGTTCCGTGCAGTCACAGATTTTGAAGAACTACAAAGCTTTCCTAGATTTTGATGATTATGAGCTATATGTTGAATCTCTTTGCCTACTCTCAGAATACCATATTCAGGTTTCTCCACAGTTATGGAAGTTTTTGCTCAGTCCACGTGACTCAGATGCAAGATATATTGTTAAAAAATAAAGACCAAACTGCAAAGTGAACTATATTCACTAAGAAACAGAGAATTCTTGGAATCCTGAGGTCAGTTATGGATATCCGAGATCTATCCTTATTTTTTCGCCAGAGAATAAAACTCTGGACAGTGTTTATCTGTAACTGCCAACATGAAAGTAGGTTCTCTTTTCAGGCAACTTATTAAGTGGAAACAGTGATCAATAGAGAGGTACACTGAAGCCAAAAAGTAAGAATAAACGTATCATTCTCACTCTTTGTTCTCAACAATTCTCCAGACCCTTAACTATCCATATTCTCATTGATTAACAAAATTTATCAGTGACAAGCACTGTGCTTGTTTCTCTTGTTTTTGTAGTAAAAATAATAGATCAATCTGGTTTTTGGATCACTTTTGTATACAGTGAAAATCTATAATTAAGCTAAGGGTCCAAACTCTCTAACTTCTATGAAATAAAAAAAAAAAAAACAATACCCAATTTGACTTTTGCACTTTTGAATTTCTGATCATGTGACCCACCGTTAAGAAACCTTAAGACTGTTACTGAATTAACACATATAATTTCTCGTGAACATTATATTTCCCATGGTTAAATTTAATGAAAGTGTTTAAAATATGTGTTTATATATATCTATCTCCAATGCTATTCATAATTAACCTCAGTTCAGTTTTTACATGAATAAATAGAAGCTCAGAATATTAAATAGCACAGATGTCACCTCCTACTGATGGATGAATAACTGGGCATAATACCTACACTGCGTATATTACCTTGGTGTGACTCTAATGAGAAGTTGATATATGATGGAGCAATTTGCAAATACAAATATTACAAATTATTACTTGTATTAATTATTGTTAGTATAAACTAAATATTATAACATTAAATAGTACATTAAATTTTATGGAAAAGTAGTTTGTTTTCTTATTCTAATGAATGTATCTTTATTTTCTTGGAAAAATTAGTTTAAAAAATACTAGGAAGACTTGATTATATTTTTATTTGTGTCAGAACAGAGGTTATACTTGATGTCCTTCTCCAGGATCCTGCTTAAGATTGCATAAATGAACTGAATTTCAGCCATAAGCATATATTGCTTCTAGGAAGAGTTAATGCAAATATAACTGAAACAACAATATCGAAAAAACATGTTTCAATATTCTAGGAGGAGAGTCACATTCAGTTTTGAAAGACTGTGCCCACCATTTGGCATCATGTATGCTGATTTTTAATATTTACCACCTAGAAAGTCTTTGATGAATTTTAAATGGTGTGTTTACAATAATTTGCTATTAATGTGGCTGCTAACAAATAAATAGGTTTGAAATTCCTTTTCCTACATTAAAAGTTGTTTTCAATGGAGAATTTTCTCACATGCTCCTTCAGTATTCTTTTCACAAATAGTTATAGAGGGTCTGATATTGACGTATAAAATATTGTATTGTGAGCTCAATGATGAATATTCTGTTTATTATTTTAAATAAAATTATCAAGGCAATGTTCAATTTAAACTTTACTATTAGGACCCTTATAGGTGACTGAAAAACCAATGTGTCTGATATTTTTACTCATATGTGTTTTATTTATACACTAAAATTCATTCATTCTTTTATTCAATAAATATTTATTGAGCACATGTTATGTTGCTATTTTTAAAGGTCTCTTTTTCACTTGTTCTTAAAAAAATTTCCCATGACCTAATTTAACCTTGCTTGTTTTGGCTTACATATCCATTTAATATTAATTTTAATAATAATATCTGCATAGAGATATATAGTTTCAAAGCATTTGCACATCTATTATTTATTTTAATTCTCATTGAGACTTTACGGGAGAGGCAGGACGGTTACTCTCATCACACTCTTACAAACAAGAGAATAGGTTAAGCTTCAGTGATGTTGAGAGATTTGCCCTGAGTCACAGAAAGTATAGTAAATATAACGCATGTTAGAAAATAAAGTTATTTATTTTCAGTAGAGTATCGCTCTAATTATATTTTGACTGAAGTAAATTTATATGAATTTTGGCTCATCACTTAGTTTAGGGAATCTTAAGATGACCCATGACGTGTTCTAGAAAAGAGAGAGGAGTATGTGTTGATTTACTAGTTTTCAGTTTGAGTATTTTTTTCTCAGGAAAGATTTCATTACCTAAATTGAGAAGTTCTTAATAAGCTAATATATTAAGGCTTGTGATATAATAAATGCAACAGACTTAGGAACAAAATTGAATGATACTGTGTCAGGGATAAAAGAAAACAATCTTACAGGCTCAAATGAACTATTCACATTTTCTAGTGGTGTAATGGGCAAGGAAAATTAACTACCTTTATCACGAGTGCTCTTGAGGATCAGCATTTTAAAAAATGATTTCTCTTTGGACAAGACTTTCTACTTCTCTTTGTAAATCTATCATAAATATGAATACACACAAAGTACAACTATTTAAGTCATTTTCTGATTTCATTTCTTGGCTGTTAAAGAATAGTACTTTAAAATGCATTTCGATGATACTAAGTAGTAGACTGCAAACTGGGTGACTGTCATAACACCTTTCAAATGTATTCTCATAATGAGTATGGTATTGGAAATGGATGATTAGAATTTCCTGAGTGCACCAATTGATGGAAGTGCGTTCCTCATTCTACTCTGTAAATACTATTTATTCTTTAAGGATTTACCATGTACCAGTATGTCTAAAAGCTATATGACCTCTTCTTTCTCTAAACTGCCAACTTTAATACTAACAATCATATTTGCTGCCATTTATTAGGTATCTACTATATGCTTACATTAATGTTACATGTTTACCTTAGAGTATCATTTTGAAGAAGGTACTGGTAGCCCTTATTTATAGAGAAAACAGCTTAGGGAATCTTGGTAATTTGCTAAATATCACAAATCGGCCGGGCGTGGTGGCTCACGCCTGTAATCCTAGCATGTTGGGAGGCGGAGGTGGGTGGATCACCTGTCAGGAGTTCAAGACCAGCCTGGCCATCATGGTAAAACCCCATCTTAAAAAAAAAAAAAAAAAAAAAAAAATCACAAATCAAGAAAAGGATAGCATGGAATGTGAACTAAGTTATGCTGAATCCAAGATCCTTGGTTACTGCATTTTAGTGTTCATATTACATTGGACTCCAATATAGTTTTGCTTTTTAGAGTGTAGATTTTAGGACTGATTTTAGGCCACCTGTTCAGTAAACCTGTTTGTTTGAATGCTTGACTCTTTTCCTTTTTATGTGGTTGAATACGTCACTTGATTTATCCACAGGTTTGGAGGACAACACATGAAGAGAGTGAGAGGTGAGTAGGAAGTGATAGGTGTTGTTAGACTGTCAGTGAAAGAAAAAGGAAAAATGATTTGGCAACAGAAACAGAACCTTTTTGATCTATCTCCTTTTCAATGTAAAAATCACTTGCAAGAATGTTAGCAAGGGATTCTAAGAAGTATGGTGATCTAAGGAACAACTTGAGCCTGTTTCCGTCTTAGAACTTGAGTGTGAACACAATGCAATAAGGGATTTTCTTTATGTTCCTTGATTTTCTGAGGGGGTGTCATAAATAAGAGAAACATTATTGCTTGTGATAATATTAAAAATAACATTAACAAAGCTCTTTTTTTTTAATTTAATTTGCAACAAGTTACTTTGAAGAACCATGATCTATTTTGGAAACAACAGTAGGTAGAGAAAGAAGGGGGACAGAAGTATGGAAGAAAAGAGCCACAAATATAATCTATAGTTATTTTGTTTAGAATTTTTTTGCAGTCATTTCTTCTTGGCTGAGATAATACATTCTTAAAAGAGAATGAAGCACTCTGTGTCCATTTATGCTTGATTATGCAGTTTGAAATACAAAGATTTAAGTCAGCTCAAACCTAAAATATCCTGGGTATTGAGAGTGTGTATGCCTGAGAGAAAAGGGGAAAGAAGGGGAGAAAGAAAATGGAAGACAATCTAATTAGAATTCTGGGGACAAAAGACAAATGAAAGCTCATTATATTGTAATGGGAGTACAGTCTTTTATTTGATTAGTTTCCAGAAATTATAATTTATGTGTTTAAAAAAAAAAGCCAGCATTTTTGTCTGTCAGTTTTTGTTGTATATTTTCTATTTTGTCCTAAAAATTATCACAGACCCATATTCGTTCCCTAGATGTTGCTCAAAAGGTATATTTCCTTTCCAATTTAGGTATCACTTCTGTTCAAAGACGCCCATGGAGATATTTGATTTAATTGAATCTACTTACCAGAGCAATAACATTTTTTTCTCTTTTTTAAAAGAAAAGTTTAATTAACAGAAATTTTACATCGATATCATCCATGTCAACATATTGATAATTATCATCTCAGTAAATTTTTGTATGTTGCATGTTAAAGTCTGCATATATTTCATTAATAAATTGAGAAAGAGAAGTTGCCTTGATTCAGTCATTATTTTAGAGACTTAGATTGACTTATTATCCATTTAAAAAAATTTAACTTGTATAAACACTTCTGTTAACCTAATACTTAACAAACTGCTTTTTGTACTTCAAGAATTGCCACCTATCATTTAAAAGTTGTTGGCTAGTGCATTCTTAAGATATAAACACCTGGAAAATTCATCTCATAGGTATGTATGAGAGAGAAAAAAAGTAATACCCAGTTCAAAAGATGACAGATCACAGTATTGCAGAACTGTAAAAGATATTAGGGATTAAATTTCAAAATGAACTACAATAGATTAAAAAAATAGATAGTAAAAGAATTTCAAAGTTTAAAACTTAATCTGAAATATGAATGTAACTCATCATATAAGCATGAAAGTTTGAGTTGTATAATCGCTTACGTCCAGACTGGAAATCTCCAGATTGAACAGTCTTTCCCTAATTCTTATACTTTTCTTTATACTTCTTAGGCAGATATTACATGACAGAGATCTTTCTAGTGAAATTTCCTAAACAGTAAGTGATGTGTGAATGGAAAAAAAAATGTAAAAAAATAAAATGGCCTTCAAATTTCCATATCTCTGTACTGTACCTGCCACACCACCACAATGAAGTTGGCCCTCCCTACATTCATATAAAGTAATTATCAGGAACAAGTTTCATCTAATTACATAAATCCTCACTAAGATGAATTTATCTATAAGCAGGAAGATTTGCCTTTCAAAAGTGGATACTCTTAACCTGAAGAAATGAATTATTTCCTATGTGATCATTTCTATCAGTGTAACAAAACTTTGAAAAAAAGGCAATACAAATAAAACCTCAAACCAACCCAGTTAATTTTCCTTTAGATTATAGTTTTTTTTGTATTTTTTATTTTTAAGTTCTCGGGTACATATGTAGCATGTGCAGTTTTGTTACATAGGTAAATGTGCACCATGGTGGTTAGCTGCACCTGTCAACCCATCACCTAGGTATTAAGTGCAGCATGCATTAGCTCTTTTTCCTAATATTCTCCCCATTCTACCCTCCTTCAGCAGGCCCAGTGTGTATTGTTCTCCTCTCTGTGTCCATGTGTTTTCATTTTTCAGCTCCCGCTTATAAGTGAGAACATGTGGTATTTAGTTGTTTGTTCCTGTGCTAGTATCCTGAGGATAATGACTTCCAGCTTCATCCATATCCCTTTAAAGGACATGATCTGGTTCCTTTTTATGGCTGCATAATATTCCATGGTATATATGTACCACATTTTCTTTATCCAGTCTATCATTGATGAGCGTTTGGGTCAATTCCATTAATTTGCTATTGTCAGTAGTGCTGCAGTGTACATACAACTGCGTGTATCTTTATAATAGAATGATTTATATTCCTTTGAGTATATTTCCAGTAATGAGATTACTAGGTCAAATGGTATTTCCAGTTCTAAATATTTGAGGAATCTTCAAATGGTCTTCCACAATGGTTGAACTAATTTACATTCCCAGCAACAGTATAAAAGTGTTTCTATTTCTCTGCAACCTCACCAGCATCTGTTGTTTCTTGACCTTTTAATAATCACCATTCTGACAGGTGTAAGATAGTGTCTCATTGTGGTTTTGAATTGCATTTCTCTAAAGATCAGTGATACTGAGCTTTTCTTCATATGTTTGTTGGCTACATACATGTTGTCTTTTTGATAAGTATCTGTTTTTGTCATGGGCCCATTTTTTAATGCAATTGTTTGTCTTTTTTCTTGTAAATTTGTTTAAGTTCCTTGTAGACTTTGGATATTAGACCTTTGTCGGATAGATTGCAAAACTTTTCTCCTGTTCTGTTGTCTGTTTGCTCTGATGATAATTTCTTTTGCTGTGCAGAAGCTGTTTAGTTTAATTAGATCCCATTTGTCGATTCATGAATGTCTCCCTAAAAATGCTCAAGGAAAAGTAGACGTGGAATAAATATTAATTTTTATATGCAACAACATTGCATACTGAGAGCATGGCCTTTGCATTCACAACTGAGTCTAAATTTTTCTTACTTTGCGTAGTATCTCTGAATAAGATAATTAACTCCTCAGTGCCTCATTTTCTCATTTATAAAATGGGTGTGATATATACCTTTTAGCATGATTTGAGGACTCATAAAAAGACAGATAGGAAACACTGCCTCATAATTGTCACTTAATAAAAGATAGTTGTCATTTTTATTATTATAAAGCTCCAGATGCATGGAAAACACCAAATGATTATATTCATTACAAACTATTTTTTAAATGTCACTAAAATCTTTAAAGTAATTAAATATACCATGTATTTGAAATGTGATTCACTTTGAGAAAAAAAAGCACACACAAGTATAACAACAGTCTTTCAATATGATAAAAACCATAACAGGTGTGGATTTTGCTGCATTTGTATTTTCACAATAGAATACTATGAAGGTAATAGAGTGCAACTTCTTGGAATGTACATTATCTTTAAATAATTTCTTAGAAAAACATATTGTTATTATTCTTAAAAACTGATATAGAGACATCTAACAAAGGTAAATAAATTTTATTTATAAACCTTGAAACTACTCATTTTGTCCAAGTGGCTTTGAGCCACACACAACACTATTCCAGTATAACCAACCCAGTACTCATCCTTTGGCCACCAGAATGTAAAAGGTTGAAAAGAATCTCAAGTATGAAAAGATTGAGAAGAATTTCCTGGAATATAACGTAATGAAACTGCTTTTCAATGAAAAATATGCACTGTTTTTGTAATTAATATGTGCGTAGGTGTAAAAACCTTATTAACTGAAAATATAAATCACAGGCCCTATTTTTGTAGAATTTCATCATGCATATTAAATACAAATTTGTCCACCCCTTTCCACCACAAATCTTGAAATAAAGTAAAAACCTATTGTACTTAAAAATGAATAAATTCAGTTTGGAGAACAAAAATTAAAGCATGTTAATATTTTATACTAGGTATTTTTTTAATTTGCATGATATGCCAGTAGATTATTTTTTATACATTTAAAATAAAAGCCACTATATATGACTATGTTAAAGAATAATAGAATCTAAGACAGTTTTTAAGGTGAGCTTATTTCTCTGTAATTAACAGTGATTACCTCTAATTGTTTTCTGTTTCTTTCCTTGTAATTCATCTTTTCTCATAGTTGATTTCCCTGGATTTCAGTCTGCTTTTCATTGGTTATTATGAATTCGGATCTGCTTCCCAGTGCTTATTGAGCTTTTCCTATGCTGAACCTGTTTCTATATGATTATCACAGGGTTCCCCTGATGTGAACTTGATGAAAACCAAGTAGGGGGCATACAAATTGAAAAAAATTAAGTAAAAAAAAATTATCTAGCCATTGTTGAAAGGAAAGAACTGTTTAACAATGATGGAAGTTTACATTGTGTTTTGTCTAAGACATTATTCCTGGCAACCGATGAATCTGAGAGTTATACTTTTTTTTTTCTGCTCAGAAGTCCTAGGCTTTAAAAATCTAATTATAGATATTTCTCTTTATTTAGGGAATGCTCTATTTTGGTATAAAACATATGATGCAGTCAACTATGTGAAAATGAATCGTGCTCTCATTAGAGTGTGGAATGCAAATGGAGTATCTCACAGCCCTGTGACTTTGCATTCCAAAACTGCTCAAGGTCAAAGGGCCTCAATTACTGGCACATGGGAGGTCATTTTAAGTGGAGTGGGATCATCCTGCTTTTGAATATATTAGATACTGGAATGGAGAGAGCTGAAGTGAGTTTACTATTAGTGGTTGTAGTCACTACCCCCAAGTGAGTTGATGGAAAAAGTGATATTTAGGGAGCTCCACATTACCTGGGAGGCAGAGGTAGGAGGTGGAAACGGAAACAAATAATTACAAAGCAGTTTGAAAAATTTTGCTAAATAACTTGCCAAATGATTGACAGAGGGACTCTTGAGAAGGAATGTGCCAGGAGAGGAGTGGAGCTAAGGGCAATTCAGAGAAACAGGTCCCAGGCACAAAATTTTGAGTGGAAGATTTGTCTTACAGTTGGTCCTTCACCTAATTGTCTAAGACTTTTCTTGTTTGCCTTGAAAGCCCTGATATAGGTTCAAACTGTATCCCAAGGGCAATGACCAATTATTGAAGGCTCTGAAGACAAACAGATTTGCATTTTAGAAAGAACTTCTCTCTTTACAGTGAATTGGAAGAGGAAGAAAAATAGTTAAGGAAGAAAACAGGTTATAAGGTATAAGCTAGATGTCAATACAGGGTGTACAAGTAAACAGTATTATATGTATATTTCTTTACTCAATATTCAGCCATGATTTTATTAAATGCCAGCTACATGGTCAAGATTTTATTAAATGCCAGCTACATGTTTAAGAATTAGGGTCAGTTGTTCAGTGTTGACTATGTATTTTAAAACAGAAAGAATGTTTGAAGGGTGATGGGATTTATTTAGTGAGAAAAGACACTGTCTCTATGTTCAAAGAAAGCAATGTGAGAGGTGAGTGTTTGGAGCAGTAGAGAATGGTGACAGGAACATAAACTCTAGAGCTAGATGTGAACCTGTGTATCCTTGGGATAATTGCTTGCCTTTTCTGTGCAGCTTTTTTATTAGTAAAATGGCAAAAATAGTAGTAACTATCTTGAACTTCATTTTAATTAGATTAACAAATACATGTTAAACGCTCAGCTCAAACTGTACAATAACCATATTAGTTGCTAGGTAAAACTGGTGGTCATTATTTTTGAGTAGGCAAAAAGAAAGTTGCCGAGCACAGTGGCTCACACCTGTAATCCCAGCACTTTGGGAGGCGAGGGAGCCAGGTCACCTTAGGTCAGAAGTTTGAGACCAGCCTGATCAACATGGAGAAACCTCGTCTCTACTGAAAATACAAAATTAGCCGGATACGGTTGGCCTATACCTGTAATCCCAGCTACATGGGAAGCTGAGGCAGGAGAATCACTTGAACCCGGGAGACGGAGAACCTGGGAGCCGAGATCGTGCCATTGCTCTTCAGCCTGGGCAACAAGAGCAAAACTCTGTCAAAAAAAAAAAAAATTATTCACATTTATCTGGTGGTGCTATAAACATGAATAATTGTGCATTTTAATTATAGAGAAATATTGAAGATCATATGGATCTTATAAAACCTGATATCCTGCTTTTTACAAGCCTTCAAACTGACTGAAAAATGATTGTACTTACATATCAGTTAATATATATTCCATAATCTTAATGAAAGTAAATCGTAATAATTGCTTTATGTATGTAGAGAATTGAAAAAAATCATATATTTAAAATCCAAAAAGCATCAAGAAATACTCACAGGTTAAGTTTATTTTTAAACTTTATAGGTTCTCATATTTCACTTATGGACTATGTATTATTTAACAGAGTCTGTTGAGAGCCTACCAGAAATTAAAAAGAAGATTAAGACACTATCTCTTACTTCTAAGAGTTCACAGTTTGATGAGAATGAAAAATACAGAAATAAATGCTTATAAGCTGTGTTACTTTAGGTAATTTACTTAACTACTGAGATCGTTCCTTGATCTGATTAAGTGAAATTATATACATAAAATATGTACACATTTATAAATTTATTATATATAAGGTTTGTGTAATGCATAGCACATAGGTATCCAGTAAATCATAATAATTTTATGTGTTAAATATTACTAATGTAACTAATACAGACTATATGATTAAATATTTTATTAATAATGTATAACAGAAGCATGTCAACAGTATTTAAGGAGACTGCACAAGAAAAGTTAACTCTAATAGAAAAAAAGGAGGTTTGGGGTATAATCTAGAATGATAATTGAATGAGTGTTAAATTCATCTGATGAAAAAGAGAGGGAAGGAATATTCAGTAAGGAAACATAATGTGCAAAGATATTTTAAAAGCAAGTGTCAATATAATCTCTGGTTGACTGGAAAGAAAAAAATTACTGATTTTTAATACTTATTAGGAAAATTAATGTCTTTATATATGTCTCTTATAATTCTTACAACAATCATGAGTTAATTTTAATCAGAAAAATGATTTAAAGAATAAAGATAGGATGTCTAGGACTAAATATTATATTTCCTCAGTAATTACTCTCACCTTTGAATTGTTCTGAACTGTACACACGATAATATTCATACTTTTTAGGTTCTTTGTTGTGGGAGAGCCAGGATATAAGGGTAGAGAAAAATATCTAATTCAAAGTGACAAATACTCCTTTAAATGATGTCCACATTCTTACTAATATATGGGAGCTTAAGAATGTGCATACATGAACATAGAGAGTAGAGTAATAAACATTGGAGACTCTGAAGGGTGGAAGATTGGGAGGAGGGTAAGGGATGGTAAATTATTTAATGGATACAAGGTACACTACTTGCAAGGTGATGGTTTCACTAAAAACCCACACTTCACCACTATGTAGTTTATCCATGTAACAAAACGTGGATAGAAGAAACCTGAAATAAAACAAACTAATGGAAAAACATCCCATGTTCATGGACTGAAAAAATAACATTAAAATGACCATAGTGTCCAAAGCAATGTACAGATTCAATGCAGTTTCTATCAAACTACCAATGTAATTTTTTACAGAATAATACAAATTTAATCATCTAGTTTCATTTTAAGTCATTTTAAGTCATTTTGACATAGCCCATTTCTGGGCTATAAACATGAATAATTGTGCATTTTAATTATAGAGAAATGTTGAAGATCATATGGATCTTATAAAGCCTGATATCCTGCTTTTTACAAGCCTTCAAAGTGACTGAAAAATGATTGTACTTATATATCAGTTAATACATGTTCCATAATCTTAACAAAAGAAAGTATATAGTAATAATTGCTTATTTATGTGGAGAATTGGACACATAATTAGAGTTGGACATTTATGTGCGTAATTTTAAAGGAAGTTGTTTTGAACTACATTCTAAGCATGTAAGAGTAGAGTTTGCAGTGGAGTTGTACTTAAAACTCGGGCAGCACTAGTGGGTGTCACTATCATATTTTTTAAGATGTGTCCCAGGAAAATTCAAGCTCCTTAAAATCAGTGTAGCAGGAGTGGCTGAGTGCATACTCAGTATGTTTCTGTAAGGAACCATTGTGGTGGTTTTAACCACTTCCTTGGCATTATATAGTTTGTTTGTTGAAGATGCTAAAAATCTACTTTTACAACAGGAGCTTTTACAAAGGAGAAAACTTCAAAAAATAATGTTTTATATAAAAGCAAGTTTACTTATTCAGTTTCTAAATATCATTTGCCATTATTGAATATATTTGTATTTTAAAAGATTTCTTTGCCTTCCATCACCATTTATGTTTAATCTCTCATGAAAGCAAAATCACTTTTGTTATTCTAATAAATGTAATATATAGGGGTAATTGTTAAAAATAATAAATATTCACATTAGTCTTGATCTGATGAAGAAAAAGCTTCAGAATTAGAACTATGCTATCTTTTTTCTAATATTGTCCTTAACTAAGAACTATAATTAGATTTTTTTTTTGTTATAGTGAATTCTCATTAGTGAATTTAGGAGTCTGTTTATAGTAAAAATCCTAAGACTAAATTATGTAGTTGATGACCCACTGTTAATAACTTCCTTGATTTTTGGATTTCTATCTGTAAATTGGGGATGATAAGCCTATTGAAGACCTAGATGAAATGATTCTTTCTTCAAGAAGTCTACTTGATTCTTTCAGCTTTAAAATATTTATTTCCTTCTTAAAAATTCTCTTTTTGTTGGCCAACACTACTTAAAAATGAATTCATCTCTTTGTGGGGACATATGTCAGGACCTTAGTTATTCTTACCGTCAGGATTAGGCTTCTTTATTGCTAACACCAGAGCCAGTTGCTTCATCTTGATTCGTAGAGCTTAGGCCTTTGGCCAAGGCATCTTATTCCCATTGATACCACTTGTCCTCAATCTCTTGATGTACACAGCTACTTACCTGAGTTTTCCATGAAGCTTATACTATTTTGAGAGATTTAAACATGATTTTTTTGATTTTTATATTCACTTTTGTTAGGGAATTTGAACTTTTATTGATTTTTCTATTGACTTTGGTTAGGGAATTCAACTATTTCTGCATCACATGTATACCGCATTAATTCTCACATGTATACCGCATTAATTCTCACATGCATATTAAACTAAGCCTGTTTAGTGTTTTCACTTAGGATTTAGAAGGAACATTAGATGAGAAAAGAATACAGATCCATTCATACATGTAATTACTTGTTACATTAAAATTTTGAAATTATGAAATAATTTGAATTCGGATTAAGTAATAAATAATCTTACTTCAGTTCTTTTTTTGGTGGGGGTTGGAGTTTCACTCTTGTTGTTCAGGCTGGAGCGCAATGGTGCGATCTTGGCTCACTGCAACCTTCACCTTCCCAGTTCAAGCGATTCTCCTGCCACAGCCTCCAGAGTAGCTGGGGTTAAAGAAACATGACACCACACAAAGCTAATTTTTGTATTTTTAGTAGAGACAGGATTTCACGATCTTGGTTAGGCTGGTCTCGAACTCCTGACTTCAGGTGATCCACCCGACTCGGCCTCCCAAAGTTCTGGGATTACAGGTGTGAGTCACTATGCCTGGCCACCTCAGTTCTCAAAATATATTTGCCTTGGTATAATAAAACAGTCTTCTAAGTTTTCTCGACCTCTAATCAAGCATCTAACGCATACTTCTATTGAGATAACTTAAAGCAGAAATACAAAGATGTCATAGAAGAACTTTCACATTATGCTACTCCCTTTCAAAGTTCTAAACATTAGTAACACCAAAAAAAAAAAAAAAAAGTAACACCCCTCATTATGCTGTGGTTTGTCATATTCCTCGGCCTTGATAAACTCTGTAATGCACTACTCACAAAAACCTTCTAGATACTTAATTTTCAGGAAGCAGTTCACATATCACCTCTGAGAAATCTCTCTCAACAGAGTTAACAAACTGTCTCCTGTCTTTCCAAGGCACTTAATATATATTGCTTAACAAATTTGATTAACATTGTTTGCTTTTGTATCTGTCTCACCTATTGGACATAGAACTCTCTGGCAAAATAATTTGCTTACTTTCTGTATTTCATAATTTCCCACTATCCCACCGCATATGGCCTCTAGTAGATTCTCATAAAATATTGTTATTGTAAATTAATAGCATTCATAGAATGAGAATTTTCCTTAAAAATATATTTTTTTCTTTTACATTGGGAATTATTTTTTTCATCATGTGAATGAGATATGTTGGCTCATTTAATAAAAGCTTATTGAATGCCAGCAACATATTATATTGGAGTTTTACTAGGCTAAGAATACTAAACTAGTGCTATTGACAGTGGTGAACACTTGCTTCTTATCCAAATCTGCTTCATTAGGATGTACAGCACCCCTCAAAAATCTCAGCTACTTGTTCTGGGGACACCCTGGAGAATATCAAATAGGCTGAGTATATGAACAATCTATAATCTTCCACT
The DNA here is from genome assembly GCA_004027835.1 of Alouatta palliata. Lineage (NCBI taxonomy): Eukaryota > Metazoa > Chordata > Mammalia > Primates > Atelidae > Alouatta > Alouatta palliata. Next base: position 407,776 of record PVKV010000077.1, on the reverse strand, counting down.
TTGGCCTTCTTTTGTTAATGCTGGCTGTTCTTGAAGGCACTTGAGAATGGCATCTCACGATTGCTATTTGGGCCAGCATCCACAGTGACTATGCTCAGTTTGGTTCAAGACAGGTTTTTCTCCAGTGTTTCCAAAGTTATAAATTCTCGAGTCCATGGGCACTAAACCCAAGTAGTGTTCTACATAGAAATGAAGAAAATGCTATTCCCTGCATTCAATATCATATTTAGTTACTGTGTTAGCTTGTTAGGGCTGCAGCAATGATGTACGATGAACTGGGTTGCTTAAAACAATAGAAATTGATTCTCTCAGGGTTCTGAAGTCTAGAAGTCTGAAATCAAGGTATTGGCAGGGCTATGTTTCCTTCAGAGGCTCTAGGGAAGCTCTGGGCATGATGGCGTGTGCCTGTAATCCCAGATATTCAGGGGGCTGAGGTGGGAAGATTGCTTAGAAAAACAAAAGATGTTTTAAGGAAGAAACCTTGCCTCTTCTAGCTTCTCTTAGTTGCCACCAATTTTGGCATTCCTTACTTTGTAGATGAATCACTTCAGTCTCTATCTGCTCTTCAGTGGGCTGTATCCCTGTGTCCAGATTTTCCTATTTTTTTAAGGGCATCAGTAATATTGGATTTAGGACTTAGTCTAACCCACTGTAACCTTATCTTAATTTGATTACATTTACAAAGGCCCTATTTCCAAATTAGACTACATTCATTGCATTAATAATTTCCTGTGGGCATGAATTTTTGGGGAATGCTATCCAGCTCAATATATTTACCCAGGTCCTAAAACAGTGTCTGAAGATAAATTCTTCTACCTTATCATCAAGCTGTCTTTCAAGTCTATATTTCTGGAGCTGGACTAATCGTCCTGCCTTCTTTGTACCTCCCCAAAGGTACATAATCGGCCAGGCACAGTGGCTCACACCTGTAATCCCAGCACTTTGGGAGGCTGAGGCGGGTGGATCACCAGGTCAAGAGATCAGGACCACCCTGGTCAACATAGTGAAACCCCATCTCTACTAAAATACAAAAATTAGCTGGGTGTGGTGGCACATGCCTGTAGTCCCAGCTACTCAAGAGGCTGAGGCAGGAGAATTGCTTGAACCTGGGAGGCAGCAGTTGCAGTGAGCAGAGATCGTGCCACTACACTCCAGCCTGGCGCCTGGCAACAAAGCGAGATTCTGTCTCAAAAAAAAAAAAACAAAAAACAAAAAAACAAAAAACAAAAAAACAGTGCATAATCTTCTTCTGAAAAGTTAAAATAATAATTATAATATTCTGTTTTCCTGCAAATATACACACTTGCTGATTATGTTTGGACCAATGGAAACTTAGATTTGATAGTCCTAATGCAGTGCTAGTTTTTGAGGGTTAAAAGGTAAATAATACCTTGTCCATGTCTTCAAGGGAGTCATGGTCTAGTGGAAAAGGAGGAGGGTTATATAGCATTGCGATAATCCTGTAACGGAAGTCTCAGGATGCTCTGTGAGCCAACAAGAAGGCACTTCACACTGTCTTGAGCAATCCATGGTCAAAAAATGAGGCTGGAGAAGAATGTTGAGGCTGGATCTTGAAGAGCATTCCAAAGCTGGTAAAATTTGTCCTGTTAACAAGAAGAATTGATTGAGGATTTTAAAAAGGAAGTTAATGGAAATAATAGGAAGATGATTCTGGCTTAGGAGAGATAGATGAATTTGAATACAGATATGGCCCAATAAAGGAGAATATTTCTTTAGATAAGAGATGTTATATATCTAAAGAATAGTAGGAGTAGGGTTGGATGGGAGGATACAAGTTTCAAAGACATTTAGGAGCAACAGGATGTCAAAGAGATGGAGGCAAAAAACTATCTCAGGAAACCAAATTTCAGCCATTGGTTTTTATTTATATGATGAAAGATTGGGAAGAATGATTAGCTCAATTCATTGCTGCGTCTTCAAGTGTAATTCTAATCCTAAAAACCCAGCAATCTTATTTAAGTAACACTCTCACTCTGAACTTTCAACTTCCTTGTACTACTTAAAATAGACTGTTTTGAAAATGGTTTGATTTGGTAGCTGTAGTAGCTTCTTGAGGCTGCTGAAAAAACATACCACAAACTTGATGTCTTAAAAAATAGGAATTCATTTTCTCACAGTACTAGTGGTCATAAGGCCAAAATCAAAGTGTAGTTTCTTCTAAAGGCTCAAGGGGAGAATACATTCTTGCCTCTTCCAACATCTAGTAACCCCACATGTTCCTTGGCTTGTAGCTACATTTACACCAGTCTCTTTCTCTATCTCACATGGTGTTCTTCTCTGAATATTTCAATTCTCCTCTGCTTTTCTCTCATAAGGACACTTGTTTTTGGATTTAGGGCCTGCCTGAATAATCTGGGATGATTTCATCTTAACATCCTTAACTCAATTACATCTGCAAAGATCTGTTTTCTAAAGAAGGTCACATTCACAGGTTCCAGGTAGAAATATCTTTTTCAGGGGCTGGGGGATACCAATTCAACACACTACAGAAGTTATAATCAGAAAGTTGTAATTGTTTTTATTTTGATAAACATATAACTAAAATTTCTGTTTAGAAAAACATTTTTTGTTTTAAGCTTTTCATTTCATAGATACTCTAAATCATTAAAAAGGGCCATGGTCAGTATACGCTTACTCATGTGAGCTTTGTCCACAAGGGCTGAGATAAATGTCATGTCAAGTATATGAATTTTGTTCTCTAAGTCAGAGGGGTTGGCAATTTATGTGGCTGTGACAGAATGAATAGACTTATTTTAGGAACAAATATTGTTCTCTGAATGCTGTTAGTTTCCTAAGTTTATCTTAGGAGAAGATTCCATTGGTCCATACTCTTGACAACTTTGAAGTAATATTTACCCCTGTGAACATTCTAATTTTGTAGATGAGACTAAATATGCTCCTATGAAATTAATCCAATGTAGCCAACATACTCTATGAGCCTGTCAGTAATTTTAAGATGTGTGGTTTTATGAATATAGTGTTGTGAACTGTTAAAATGAGTATAGTCACTGTGTTTTCATTCTCTGTATTGCTAAATACAATGACTGCATGTGCAGTGCTTTCTAAATTTCTGTATTTGTTCATTCATTTATTCAACAAATATGCATTAAACCTACTATGAGTTCCTCAAGGGTGAGAAACACATTTAATTCATCTTCATGTCTTTGTTGTCCAACATAATGGTAATTTGATAAGGAAGAATTTCTGTCCTTTTGACCTTTATTTCTGTCAGAAACAAATCAGAGCACATTTGGCCAATGAGTGATTACTTAAATAAATAAATCTTGACTGTGTGGTAGGGGAATCCAAAAACAAATGACATTCTTTTAAACTCAAGATGTATCATAATTTGCATTTTGTAATGTATAAAACCCCCTGTAGACTGGTAGAATAAAATAATGCTGTTTGAAGATAAATGAATACAATTAAACTTAGTGCTATCATTTGCATAGTTGTAAAAATACAGCTCAGTAACTAATTGAAAATATCTTTCAAGTGAAAAAATGTTAACTTGAGACATTTTTAGAAATAAAATAGATGAATATGCTTATGTTTGTTATTCACTTATTCATGCATCTGTTCATTCCTTCATTAAATGTTTCCTGATTATCCAGTAGGTATAAGGCCCTTTGCCAGTAGTGCTGGTTATGAGCATATGGTGAAATATTTTGTGTTAAAGAATTACACCAATTTGCTTGATTAAGGAAGACCTTTGACTTTTTAACATCATGTTTTTTTTTTTTTTTTTTTAACTTGGAAATTTACTATCGGACAACTACGAAATTGATTAGTGGACTATGTTTAGTAATTATTTGTGTCTCATTAATATCCTTCTTAGGTAACTTTAAAATATCACAGATGTAAATATAAAATCTATTTGTTGAGAATTGTGTAGTGCTTAAGGATTAAATATAAGTTGTGAATTTGGACACTACTGATTTTGACAAGCATTTACTTTATGTTCAATAAAACATTAGCAGATAGGAAAATACTTTTAAATGCAAAAGATTATAGCATGACTAGGAGTAAATATTTTTTAAAAGTAGCTGACTATTCTCCTTATTGATTAAAAACAGAATAAAATATTGATTTTTGAGTTTTTGATATATAATTATCTTCAGATGTAAATGTTAAGGAGGTGATTTACCATAATAACTGGCAATATATTGTTATTTTATGTTATCACAATAGACTAAAAATTAAAGAATAGATATAGGTTAATAATCCTTAGATTTTTTTGATAATTTCAAGACAATACTATATAGCACAAATATCTTCCTTATTTAACTTTAAGATTTTTTCTTTTGCAAACAGAAAAAAGCATCTGAATTCTAGCTCATGTAATCAAACAGAGTTATTATCAGTACCACTCCACTTTTATAACTTCTCTGTTCATTGAAGGTTTTGAGGATTAAATTACTTAATACAAATACTATATCCAAATAAGGTTTGGAACATTGACAGCAATCAATAAATGTTTGTTACTACTTATTATCATTAGCATTTTTACTATTAGCAGTTGTAGCAGTATAACCATATTTCAGCAAATCTGAAGCCATTCATTTGAAGTTGAATTATTATTTTAGGAGATAAAGAAAAATTCTGCTAATTGAACTCTAGCACAACTTTCTTATCATTAATTTCATTATGCATCCCTGTCTCAGTGCAGTTAAAATGCAAAGGGATATACATCTTAAATCAATGAAATGCAATGTTATTTTAATAAATACATTGGCAATGAATTTTTTTTTCTTTTTTAAACTGGCAACATATGTAACCCTGAAAAAGTATTATCACAAGAAAGTGATAATGTCTCCTTTACCAGGTAATCCAGAGAAATTAGGTATACTGATCATGATCTGAAACCTGGTACATTGATGTTCTGAGCCACAAATCATTAGCCAAGGGATCAATCAAAGCTCTGTTAATGAATTTATTTGCCTGAATTTTGGGTTTTAGAATTAAAAATACAGGGTAAACTTGATGTCCTTTTCAAAATAATGTATGACAATAACCAATCTCCCTAATAATTTTTTGATTTGAGTTATTTTCCCTAAGTATATTGTAATAGGAATCATGTTATTTGGAATGTTTTCAGTGCTGTCAATGGAGATTATAACTATAAAAATAATTATGTGCTTGAACATTATTTCATATTTAAGAATGTTGAGTTGACCTTAAGATTAATTTAGAATCTTTATTAAAAGCTCTTTGTAAAATCCTTTATATATATAACTGAGTGAGATAAACTTGTTTTATGTTTTCATATACTGAAAGTTTATTTATATATTGAAATATATTTATTTTCAAAATGTTTAAGTTATTTTTCCTCAAATAAAGAATAATTAGATTCTAGGATTTACAATCTTCTAAATACCTCCAAACACTATTGTGCCACAGAACATTCAGATAATATTGTCTTAATGTATTGGTTAGGTGAACATGTTTGATTATCTATTCCAGAACTTGAGTCTGTTTGTATGCTTGCACAGGTTTAAATTAAGTTGGCATTTTTTTCTTCTTTTCAGAGGCAGGTCATAGTTTTATAGAAGCACTTCTCTGCAGTCCTAATGTGTAATTTTTAGGGTTTTTATTGTTGTTGTTAAGTAGAATTGATGTCTGACTATGTTGCCCTGGCTGGTCTCAAATTCCTGGGTTCAAGCAGTCCTCCTGCCTTGACCTCCCAAAGTGCTGGGATTATAGGCGTGAGCCACTGAGCCCAGCTTAGAGTTATCCTTAACATATTTAGAAAATAGAAATATAGAAAATAAAAATTGGCTCAATAACTGGCAAAAGTTTCTTTCATGCTTGATCTATTTTAATACATTTTTACCATTTAAATCTGTAAGGTGTTGTTTTCCTACAAGGGGCTTTTCTGAACTACATATAGTGTTCCTACAATGTCTTTTACCTGAAGCTTATGTATTTGCTGCTTTCACTGTTTGGAACACTCTCCAAAAATTCCATATGTGACTGATTTACACTTTGCTTTGTTATAGTCTCCTCCAGAAAGCCTTCCTTGTTCTTTCAAGGCACCTTGTGTGTATTCCTCATAACCTTCCACTTTTACAGAACATTATATCATATTGTAATTTCCTTTCCTTGACCATGTGGATTTTTAATTTTATTATTTGTGCTTAGCACTTTGTAGATGTCCCAAAAAGGTATTTGAATATAGTTACAAATGGTTTAAGCATCTGGTTCCCCATTGCTGTGCTATTGAAGGTGGTAGTATAGAGGTTCCAGGTCTGCCCTCTAGAGGTCTAGGCTGCAAGGTTTCAAGTTCTGCTTTATGGGTAATTCCAGATGGCAGGAATGACTCTGACTCAGTAGGATTGAAAAGGATTTCATGCCTCATAAATATTTTTTAAAATATATACATATTGAACTCAAATACCTATATATGTTGACATATATTGTGTATATTTATTTATGGAGTTGAAAGCATTTTTTTTCTCAGGAGTTGATAATTTGATGCATACATTTTGAAATTAATTCAATCACCTAGCCAATATCGAAATAGCATATGTTAGAGAGACAGTTGGCCAATATGCAAATGAAGGATTAAGTAAGGACCTATGAGAAATAGAGAAAAGACAATGTTCCAGATTCCTGCCTTACTGAAATAATTACATAATTTAATCAATCTTGAAAGTTATATATACATACTGATATATAGTGATATTTTGACATATATAAAACATCGGTGTATATATATGAGTAAGCTAGGGTTAAAGGGATCAGTTTTAGAATATAAATCAAATTTTAATACATGTATTTGGGTGTGTGGTAGCATTGAAGATACCTTTAATTGATTAACATGTTTCTGTAGCATGAAAGACCAGAGTTTTTCTCCAGCAATTCTCCCATGGCTCCTTTGGTCTAAGGCAGATGTTAGGAATTTACCTCAAAAGATGATGGTTTTTTTTTTCTTTATAATTCAATGCCAGGTAATAGAAATCTCAAAGTCCGCAAATTAATCAGTCAAATTTAAAAAATAAAAAAGTAAAGTTGGAAGACTGGCTTAGAAATAATTTCTTAGAAATCAGTTGGCAGACTTATTGCAAACCCAATTGGCAGGGATAGGGAATTAGTTAGAGGTGAGAGGATTTTATGGCTAAATATTTGAAACAACTTCCTGTGTCAGTAGGAATCAGGATGCTTAGGATGTCTAGTGTGGTTCAGGCTACATATATACTCACTTTGGGAGGAGCAAAAGGAGATTTCTTTCTAACATTTTATGGATATCTTATCTGGTGATGAATAGTTTATGTCCAAATAGGGTTCCAAATTTGCAGGAAGAGGGAGTTAACTTTATAACTCAAAATACTACCTGAAGGGTAAAGATTCAAAATTTGCTGCCAGTTAATGTATAGAAAATATTGTGTATGGTTTTCTCGATTTAATTTTTTGGCTCTACAGATATCTCATTGCTTTATTGTTTTCGTTTCCCATAGTTTATCTACTATCATAACAATATTGCAGTCCATCCATATCTGGATTACTAAGCAGCATTGTGAATAATTTTACCAGTAGTAGTTATACTACTAGTAATAATTAACATCACTTATAGAAGTATAACTACTAGTAATAATTAACACTTATAGAAGACATGCAGTGTAATTGCTGTTTTATGTAGATTATCTCATTTAATCTTCACAAGTAACACTAGGATGTGGAGATTTTTATTGCATATATATTAAGGGCACTGAAGCTTAGAGAACATGTATAACTTCCCCAAGGTCATTTGGCCTGGGAGTCACAGAGTTAGAATAAAAATCCTAGTCTTTTTTGGTTCCTAGCCCTGCACAGTGGACCACTTTGCCCTGTCAATCATGAGAACATTCTGGACTGGGTTGTGGAACAGGTCAATTAATACACAAGCCTTTCACATTCAGTTATTTGAGTGCATAAAACTAAATTGCTGATCTTTATAATTTACTACTGTTCTATGTTTGTGGTCAACTTTTATTGATGCTAATTGTCTTTATTTATTTAAAAATTGACACAGAGATAGCAAAGGATCCCCCACTCTTTCTTGTCTTCATCTTCATTTAATTTCTCTGACTAGGATAGTAAACCTACAAACAAAATGAGGGGAAACATATCAAGTATCATGAATCTGCTGAACATTGTGGTTCATTGATTCTAATATCTTTATTCATTACAAATTAAGCCTGGAATAAAAATAAAAAGACAATAAAATACCTACCAGTCACTGTTCACTGATGAACCAAGAATTTAAGTATCTGTTTGCTGAGATTTAAGCAATTTGATAGAAATAAGATGTAGGTTTAGTCATTACAGGTTTTCACAAAATGAGGGTAATTAAAGATGCTCACTAGAATTGGATTTTAAATTGTAAAAAAAAAATCTAATGTCAATAGTACCTGGAGTTTTTGAAGTATTCAAGTTGAAGTTTTTGTATCACTTCAACTGAGTTTCACTGAACTTGAACAATTTATGTAACATGTTTTGGAATTTTCCCTTATATTTATTAAGTAAGTACGGCTCCTTCCAAGTCAGATGAACCTGGGGTCTGAGTCTACTCTACTGATGCGTAGCTGGGAAAATTTAGCTTAGTTCCTTAACCTTTCTGAGTTTCAGTTTCTTCACTGATAAAATGGCATAATGTTACTTACCTTTGGGTCTGAGGACTCAATTAAATAAGCAGATAAAATTCATGGAATAAAGTAGGCATTTGGAAAGTATCTGATTCTTTTCCATCACATCCTCACACTTTTCCCTTTAGTCCTCATTGTTTTCCTGTCTGTGGTAAATTCTGACCTTGTACAATTGTACACTGCTCCTAATACCCAACCTGAACTGCTTTGGGTAGTTCACTTCCCATCCCCCAAATTACCTTCCAGTTCCCTTCATGAGTTTAAAACAAGCCAAAAGTTGAGGCCAGTGGAGAAAAAGGGAAAGGAGAGTTACTGACCTAAAGGTACAAAGTTTCAGTTAACCTGGAGAAATGTGTTTTAGTGATCCATTGCACTGCATGATGATCACAAATAAAAATAATGCATGTGTATTTCACAGTATTTAAAATAACAGATTTTTAATGTTCTAACCACAAAAAAATAAGTTGGTGATGTGATGGATATGTTAATCAGTTTGATCTTGTATTTCTGTAATTTATACATAAGATAAAAGCATCACATTATACCCTATTTTTTAATGTTTGTAATTGTATATAGATATATACAATTATTATTTGTCAGATAAATAAGCTGGCCTGGTGCGGTGGCTCACACCATTAATCCTAGCACTTTGGGAGGCTGATGTGGTGTATCACCTGAGCTCAGAAGTTCAAGACCAGCCTGGCCAACATGACAAAACTCTGTCTCTACTAAAAATACAAAACTTAGCTGGACCTGGTGGCACGCACCTGTAATTCCAGCTACTCGGGAAGCTGAGGCAGGAGAATCGCTTGAACTTGGGAGGTGGAGGTTGCAGTGAGCCGAGATCACGCCATTGCACTCCAGCCTGGGTAACAGAGCAAGACTCCGTCTCCAAAATAATAATAATAACAACAAATGAAAAAAATATAAGCCATAAAAATTCTAAACTCCACCCAAGACCATTAGTTGCAGTATGAAGCCTTTATTAAAGATTAGTCTTAATGATTCTTCAGATGTATCTTAAAGATAAATTTGTTTTCTACGTTTGTTGTTGTAATCTTCTCTAGTGACCTATCTTCATTTAACTTCTTTCTGATTTCACTCTGCCTCTTTTTATGGAAATTCCATTCTCTTAGCTAATGAATGTAGAAACATTGACAATATCTTTATTCTTTCTTGCTTTTTTACTGTGTTCCGCTGCCACATCCAGTTACTTATCATCAGCATCTCATCTCTTAATATTTCCTCTTCCTTTTCATTCTTGCTGTCATTGCTCTCTTGTTGAGCCTATATGCTTCATGCTTGGATTCCTGCTATAGCTTTTAACCTGCATGTCTCTTTTCTTGAAAGGATGATTTGTAAACCATAAGTTCATCATTTCTTAAATTATTGGTTTAGCCACTTCATTCCCTCAAATCCCTGCATTGAATATCATGACCATAATGATGATAAAGCTCAACTTTCTGTAGGGTGATAAAATCCTCCACGATTTACCTCAGGGTTACATTTCCATCTGGATATCCTGTATTTTGTGGTTGCATTTCATTATTTCTATTTATTTTTTAAATTTTAAACACTGCTTAGACTTGCTTCAGTACTTAACCACTGCCAGTTTGCCAAATTCTGATAATTTCTTAAAAAATACTAAAAAGTAGTTTTTCTAGTAGTCAATGTATATGAAAAATGAGATAAATACACAAACATTTGTATTCCCTCCTAGCCCTTTATTCTCTCCATTTTATTTTTCTTATTTGCTTACAGAACAGTATTTTTAAAGCAGAAATGTAATTTAAGTAGAAGTTAAGATTTATGATAAATATGAATTTAGCTTCATCTTCATTAAAACAATGTATTATATTGGCTTTTAACATTGTGATTTGTTAATTCCAAAACCTGGTTTTATTTATGAGATACTGGTTTTGAGTTTTGCCTCAGCAATATCTTACAACCCTTTAAGCAGCTTTCATGTAGTTCAATCAATTTATTTTTGTACTATCTTTTTAGAAAAATTTTGTATTTTATTTATTGCATAAAAGTAAGTACTAGTTATTTAAAAAATGCATCAGAACATGCAGGAAAATGTAAAGATTTCCTTTTCCTGTCTGGTCAATGATATAACCTTTCGCATTTAGGACTTTAGTTTTAGATTTGTTTAATATTTGCATTAGCAATTATTTTGAGAATCAATTTTCACCTGTTTCTTTTTAAATATTATGTGTATATATTTTTTTCTGGAAGTTATACTTTATTAAAAAATAATTGTTTAAAGATATGTTTATTTTACTATTGTGTTTGAGTATTCCTTTGTCTAGCTTTAAGATTTGCCGTTCAAAATTATTTCCAGGTTTTGCTAATAGTGTTCTTCTATCTTTTAGAAGCAGACCCTGGCAGTGAGAAATTCCATAACAATCATAAACATTTTCCTGTATTAGTAACCATCACAATAGTGGCTAAAGACATGGGCTCCAGAGTTAGCCTGCTTCTGTTCTAAAACAGAATTCTAGTTCCACAACATTTTTGCTAATGATTTAGGCCAAATTAATCAATTGCTTTATTTGGAGTTTCTTCATCAGTTAAGAATGATGTGATGATGCTACAATCATTACATAAGACAGAGTATTTTACTACTTAGCACAAAGCCATATATACAATAAACTAAATATTAGATAATTTTTTAAAGTATATTTTTGCATTTGTGATTATTGTTTTTAGGCCTCAGAATTTTTTCTTTATATTTAGTGTCCTATAACTTCACTGTGTTGAATCTAATTGTGGCTTTTTTTTTTTTTACGCAAGTGAGTTGTGACAATAACAAATCCCCAAAGAAAATAAACAAATAAAACTCATCTTTTTCAGCTCTAGATTTTTCTTTTATTTCATTCTTTCTCCATTCTTTTTTTCTCTCCTTTTGGGAGATCTGTTAGTATTTACAGTTCTATTTGTTACTGGTGGAGGGTCTTGACTATGAATTGTTCAGGTTCTTGGTGTTTTGAACAAAGAATTAGACAAAATGCACAAAGAAATGAAAGAATCACCGGAAACATGGATTTATTGAAACAAAAGTATGCGCCACAGAGTGGGAGCCAGCTGGAGCAAGCAGCTCAAGAGCAATGGTTACAGAATTTTCTGCCATTACCCTCTAGAGGTCTCCCATTAGTTACTTGCTTACACCCTAAGTAAATGAAGATTTGGCCCATGACCAAGTCATTGGTCACAGTAGGTGACCAATCAGAGGTACTTTCTGTTTTTCATCTGGGGAGGAGATGGAGATTGTAAAGGGAGTAGCCTCTGATCCTTTTGTTACTTGGGTGTAGAGAGGTGGGGTTTTCCTTTCGATTTAGTTCTAGGAAGTCAGCACGTATTGACGTTAGGTTCTCTGCCTCCAGACCCTATTCTCCTGTCTCATATTCTCTATATCTCTTTTGTTCATGTTGTTCTGTTTACTTGTTTCTTCACATAGAGTTATAGGAAAAATGCTTTAGCCCATTTTCTCAAATCATTATTTGCTTTTCAGTTGCACTTTTTTTTTTTTCTAACCATTCAGCTGGTCAATTATTTGACATTCTTTTTTCTTTTTCTTTTCTTTTTTTCTTTTTTTGAGACAGAGTCTCACTCTATCACCCAGGCTGGCGTGCAGTGATACAATATGTCACTGCAACCTCTGCCTCCTGGGATCAAGCGATTCTCCTGTGGCAGCCTCCTGAGTCTAGGATTACAGGCGCCTACCACTAGCTGATTTTTTTGTACTTTTAGTATAGACAGGGTTTCACCATATTGGCCAGGTTGAGGTCGAACTCTTGACCTCAAGTGATTCGGCCGCCTCAGTCTCCCAAGGTGCTAGGATTATAGGGGTGAGCCACTGTGCCCAGCCAACATTTATTTTTTAAACATCTAAGTCTTCGATATTTGTGCATAACAAATTTTTATTGCTTATGGGAATGCAAAATTCTCTTCGTTCTCCTCAGTATTATTGACTGTGTTTAGTTTAAACTTCCTTCTCTTTGTATCATCCTCTGTTTCTTTGGATATTAGTACTGTTTGTTTGTTGCCTGTTTTACAAGGGTTGCTTTTCCTTCAAAAAGTGGCCCTATCACCTGTTTATTTTATTTTTAGAATTTATTTTTGCTATGCTTTACCTCTGGGTTTCATTTTTATCTCCGGACAAGCTTGCCTGTTGTCCTCTGCCCACCACAAGATAATAGGTCTTGGAATGGAGTAATAATGGTAAGGCTGTAACTGGCTCCAAATAGAGTGCAGTTAATCTCCCTGAAGAAATTTCTTGTACTAACCTCTGTTCCTGTGTTAGTTGATCCATCTTTTAGAAACCCTGAACAGCTGCCACTTCTGAAACCCCTCTTCTGCATACATTTTAGGTTCTGGCTTCCTCTGGCTTCCTCAGGCCTCTCACCAGAGTTGATTCCATCTGGTCTCTGGAAACTTTTAGTATATTTTGCTTTGCCAATATCAGTCTTAGCTTGGATTTACTTATTAATTTTAGCATCATTTTTTGGTCATATAACGGGAGCTGGAAGGGGGAAAGTGGAGAACATCGTGGTCAGTCTGCCATCTTGATACAACATTATTCGTGGTCATAGAGTTTCATTTTACCAGTAACTGTTTAGTAACATTCAAATACATACGTTTATTTAAAAACTGATATTTAAATGTTTGCCAAAATTATAAGTGAAAAATTCTCATTACTACCAAGTGTGCATAATTTAATTGTCACACTATTAATAGGAAGCTAAATTTATCGTATTTACTTCTTTATTGAAACATTTTAAGTGCATTTCTTTCTGAGGCTGGCTCTAGAGAGGCTATTGCCTGATAAGTTGTTGATAATTTTTGGATGAAGCAATTTGTACATACTATTTTAAATGCCTCTTAATGTTTTCTTTATATCAAGAAAGGAGATTCTGTTTCATCTTTTCATAGTTTTCTTTTTGCCATCACTTTGGAATTGATTCTGCTGGACTGAGATCTGTCAGAGCAGAATAAACAAAAGACTTTTTTTTTTTTTTTTAAAGTACAGTTCTCATTCAAGCTATGCTGTACACAGCACATCTAACTGTGGTAATGAGCTGTTAAGGATTCCACTAATGGCAGTTTAGTAGCTGTAGCTAAGGATTTCCCAACCAATAAATATAGTTTCCTTGGCTATTAGGCAGAAATCCTTGCATAGCCTTTTAGCACAAGTGACATTGATTAATGGCCACAGAAAATAAATATTGTTCTCCTAGAGCAAATATAACACCCTATAAAACCAATAAAATCAAAGACAGAAAATATAGGAGTCTAATATACGTGGGAAAGGTATAGTAATCTAAGGACACACTGGGCAGTAAAAATACCTAGCTAAACTGTAAGGAATTAAAAAGTTTAGGTGTATGACCTATCGGTATGAAGTGAAGCAGTAACTCTTCAGCAACCACTGCCCATATCTAGAATTTTAAATAATAGCCTGAAACTACTGTTGCTTAAGGAAACATGCTAGTAACTCCTTAAGTCAGTAGGGTAGATATAAAAGTTTAATATTCAAAATATGTTAAAAAGAATCCAATATTCAGGGCATATTTAAAACAAAATTTATATGTTGGAAAACCATATTTCATATTAGAAAAACAAATACGCTAGCCTCAAGAGTTTCAAGTGTTTGCAATATTTATTTTCCACTGAGATATAAAATATAAAAATGAGAGATGTCAAAATGTTCTCTCTTTCTTAAATGTGAATAGATTTTCAGGGTTGGATATGATTTATTTTTTATTTACATGTAGACCAAATGTAAATTTTCTGCTCTTTGTAATGTCCTGAGTTAATACTGTATAACTTTATCTCCTTGTAGATTCATGTAACTGAATACATTATATATAATATCTAATAAAAAATATATGTGATTCTATCTAAGTATAGATTTTGGTAGACATTTTTTTCTGACCTTCCTAATAACATTGTTAAGATTTTATGAATTATTCTTAACTTGGTTTTTAAGTGAATTTAAATTTCAACTATAGAAGGATTTTTCATGTCCCTATGCTAAATTTCCTTGTAATATTTACTTTATTTTTCTTATATGCTCTTAGTTCATAATTAGTTTCAATTCTAACTCTGTTATTTGCCACAATGTAGAGGGTAAATGATTACTAAATGAATATAGAACTTTACCTTCTTCTTTTTCTTAAACCTTGATCTGGCCTTCTTGCATTGCTTAAACCACCAAACCAAGTTCCTTAACTATCAATAGAAGAAATCTTCTGAAGTAGCATCCAATTAATATTGCAAACACATTTCTAAACTTTAATAATCTCCATATGGTATAAGAAAAACTATGTGATTTCTAATTCCTCATTTCTCCAACTCAATGTTATGTGTCTGGTCACTTAAATTGAGGGTAAATGTGTGATTTGAGGATTAGTCTTAGCATTCAAAAGTTGTCAGAGGTAATATTGATGGATATCAAAATAATGAATATTTGATACAGTCTTGCTTTCTTATTGATGTGAAAAATATGAAACTAAGTATTCATATTAATGCTTTTATTAATTTTAGGAAGTGAGGTTATGAAGTCTTCCTTTTCAAATAATGTCGTAGAGATTAGAAACTGTGACAATGTATTTCAGAAAGGAATTACTAAATCCCTCAAATGTTTTATTACTTACTATTATATTGTAACTAGAGACACCATTATAACATATTTAATTTTATATAATCATAATTATCACTGGTCTAAAATTAAAAGACTTTTTTTTTTAAAAAAAGAGACAGAAATGAATCATTGATTTACCTGTTCCTGATCATCAAACTAAAATTGGTAAGGAAATATTCTACTGTAAAATGAATAGGTAGGATGGTTTTAACCCTAAAATATTAGCAAATTAAAAAAGAAGGAAATCAATCTTTAACACACAAAAAAAATTATAGAAGTAAGAGAAATTGAAGCAAAATGTCTAATTTGTAGCTACAATTAATTTAGTTTACAAATGAATCAGATTAATTACAAAGCAGTATACACTGAGAACTTTTGTGCACATGCTGGTTTTACAAGAATTTATTTCCATTCACTTGATTCTTTTATGTTTAGTTAATTAATTTTCAATAATGTGTTAATGTCATTCTTAGTTTAAGGCATCTGTAGGTAACTGAAATTAAATATAGCTCAGGAGTCTGAACTATTCAAAACATTTTAAGATTTGTTGAGGACACCACTGAAAAACTGAGAAAAATGAGGGAATCCTGTGTACCAATTTAGTCAAGGGAAATTGCGCTACTGCATTTTATATCATGCCCCAAGAGCATGAATTCTAAAAATGCAAATATGAGAACTAGCAAAAAATTGATTTATGCTAATGATTGTAAAACCAATTAATTATAATTATTTATTTTATCACAAAATCAATTACTAATATATTCTGCCATGTTAATTAAGTCAGTCAATAAAATCAGATAAGCAGGAGGCATAGAGTTATGTGGGAAAACTAATTTTACTATTTATTAAAGTCTGCTATAGGTCAGAAAAGTATAAAGTATCAGTTATTAAATAATCCTCAAAAATCTAATTATGCATTTATTGAGAGATATGTTCTAGTTTGATTAAAATAAAAATATCCTAAGAAATAAAATAATAAAACTATTTTAAAACATGGAATATGGTGATAAAACTTTTTTGTTAAATGATTAAACATTAACTTGAGTGATACTAGTATTGTTGTTATTTTGTTTCTTATTGAGTAAAGAAAAATTGACATATAGGTAATCACAGTAGTGACTTCTACTGCTTTCTTATGTATAGTAAAAATATTATGTAATGCATCCCAGTATAATAGGTAATATATTTATATATCACTTAATCCCTGCAGTCATCCCCAGGGTATCATGGTTGTGCAATTTTTTCAAAAAAATTATGCAAGTAAATTTCTGATTTGTTTGCAAAGACAGAGCTATCAGGTTTGCCATTAACATTTGTTGCAGAGATCTCACCTTAAAGAAATACTGTCATTTCATACCTTGAGCAAGAAAATAAAATGATGTTTTACATTTCAAACTAAAAAGGTAATTTACTTACAAAGTATATGCTGATTTCAGGTCAAGGATGATTTCTAATAGAAATCTTATTTGAAATCCTTCAGTACTTTTCAGCTTCATATAATGCATTCTACCTAAACTCAGGCATTTGTGTGTGTGTGTGTGTGTGTGTGTGTGTGTGTGTGTGTAAAAATAATCTCATGATTGCTAGGCAATATGAAATCATATATAACATTTAGATTTTGAGGTGTGGGGAGTGATTAATAGATGATTTATCAATTTTGCTTTATTCTAAGGAATAAACAAGATAATATAAGTAATGCAGCCAACATGGTTGATTCTGTGGCTCAGTAATTGCATTAAGTTACGTTTGGTCTTCAGTAAAGGATAGAGAGGGAAGAAAGGGAGAGGGAAAGGGGATCTATTTAAGCTGTGGCAAGCAATTTAGGTGTGTATATGAGAGACTGAGATGGGGAAAATTATTGATGAATTAACATTAAATAAACATATAACTATGACTGAAGTTATCAACACTATATAAATGGTCTGATATCTTTCAGGGATTGTTTGATATCATTATTTATAAACATTTAAGGTATAGAATTTATCATTTATTATAGATACATAGATTTCCTTTAATTTATTGTGTTTAAAATATCAATATTTTACTAAAGTATTTGATTTGACATTAAACTGCATTGGTGTATTAATTAAACTGGATTATAATGTTCCTTATTAAGATTATTTTACTTATTTTGGAGATTATGTTGATATAAATGAATGTACTAATTGTACTAAATATAACTATTGTGCATGAAATATTCTTAAGATAACATATGCACCAATATGTTCCTTAGTATGCACATGCGCACACACACCTCCCCAACAGCAGCACATATATTATAGACAGTCAAGAAATTATAAGATGTTTAATTGCCTAATGGCATGAATATTTGCTGACATAATTTACTTTTAATTAACCCTCTCTTTACAATACATTGACCTGAATATTTGAATAAAGACAATTTGGGAAAATCTAATCGGATATATTAGTCTAGGTTCTTCATATAGAGTCCAATCCACATAGTGTGTTATTTGAATACATCAAGAGATATACTTTGTTTTCATGCCAAGAAATAAGTATAGGCATGCCTTTTTAAAGCCAACTTATAATTTTCAGGGAGAAATAACTGTGTTAAATCTTAAAGAATAAATATTCACTCATGCATGTTTATTTGCAAATTGATTGAATAATGCTCTCCAATATAAAACTAGCTTATTTTGATTTTAAAGCTTGGCAGTTTAACCAGCATTTGCCAAGATAAATACATTACTACTCATAAGTTTTTTTATTGTAGATATTTTAAATCTTTAAATATATTTGATTGTTTTGATTTTAATTTTTTTGAGAAGTCAGAAATTTACATTTGGGTAGGTTTCTTGCTTCAGTATATAGTATTTATTTTTTACAAGTGAAAGTTACCAGAGAGTTTAAAGAATGTTTAAGAGAGGAAACATAATAGAAATTGAAGAAGTTTGTATAATATGGAATGAATCTGTGTTCCTGATGCTGCCTGTGAATTTTTGGAATATTTGAAAAGGAAGGAATTACAGGCTGTTATCTTTTTGATAGATATGAGGACAAAGACACTCATTGTAGGGCTAAGGGCCCCACAGAGTTGTGGGGTGTCCCTTATGCTGTGCTGAGGCGCAGGATCTGAAAAATAAAGAGACAGAACACAGAAGTACAAGGAAAATGCAGCTGGGCTCACGGGGGCCACGCCACCTATAAGCAGACAGGCGAGGCCCTGAATGTCCAGAAGTGTCTGTATTTATTGGGTATATGTTAGGGGGCAGGGTAGTGAGTGAAATTGTCTTTAAGGATAGTGATAGGGTCATAAGCAATAAAACAAGGGGTTCACCCCCATTAGGTCATCGAGGCAAGGAGGTGGGTTGTGTGCAGTAAGAAGTCCACCCCCATTAGGTCACCGAGGTGTGGAGGTGGGCCGTGTGCAGTGAAGAGGGTGCACTGTGCAATACCTCTATCTATGGGCATGCTACTCCTAAGAAGATCTACAGGAGGATGCTTAAGTCACACAGCAGTGACAGAGCTGTCAACGTCTATCGCCACCTGCTGGCAGCTTCCAATGAGTTCTATAGGAGGATGCTTTTGAGCTAGCACAGTAACAGGAGCTGGTAAAGTTCACAGTCACTAAGGTGCGATTATCCAGAGGGGTTTTGTACCCTCAGAAGCTCAAGCGATTGCCGATCTGAGGGCAGCCTTCCACAAGAACTGGAGCAGGGTCCTACAACTCCTTTATCAGGAGGAGTGGCTCTTGCCCCAAGCCTGCCATACAGCGGGTATCTTTACGATACTGAATGCTGCCGCCTGGGCCATGGATTCTTGTCCTGGTATAACTGTTTTTCCCTTAAATCATGCCCTGCACTGTGTCTGCTCCAGATATTCCTCAGACTATAAGCTGCTTATTCCTTAATTCATGCTCTGTACTGTGTCTACTCTAGGCATTCCTCCGATTATGAACTAAGATATAGTTATACACACACACACACACACACACACACACACATATATATGGAAATAACTGAGTAGTAAGATATTCTTTAGGCATTTATTCTATGAACTAATATATGATTATGTGTAGAGGATTATATAAAGGGAAATAACTGAGTGATAACACTATAAACTGAGATATTCTTCAAGCCCTAATTCTATAAACTAATATATGATTATATATAAAGGATTATATAAAAGGAAATAACTGAATAGTAACACTATAAACTGAAATATTCTTCAGGCACTAATTGCGCCAGGATTCTGCTTAGCTCTCCTTCCTCGGTACCTGTATGGGGGGTTACCCACACTCATCTACACGTATAGTTAATCCAGCAAACAGGGAATTTATATGCAAGGTACTACATACATTGGTCAATGCTCTCTTCACCTTGATTCTTCAGTTGGTCAAAATGAAAGTTGCAGAACTTCCATTTCTATTTCTCTTGTTATCCTTCACTTCACAGTTCAAGGCAGTCCAGAGAGGTGTATCACAAACCTTTAGTCCTCATCATGATGGTTTGTCCTTAACCAAGAGTAACTGTCAAGCAACAAAAGCAGTTAAAATCTTTTTTGATATTTTTTGACATCCAAAGTCCATCTTGCTTTTAGCAAATCATTTATTTCTTATAGTGATTGATTAAAATTGAACATGTAAAACCATAAACGTGGCCCCAGGGAGATGTTTCTCTTACTCATTGGCACCTCAGCAGTACTTACTGATGAGTCAGCCAACCATGTAAAGAATTCTTTTTGTTATATAAACAACTCATGCACAAAGTGGGGGAACAAACCAAAGGCCTGAGTAATCAAGGTTTTCACATAGAAGATTATAGTATGTAGGAAGCATTTTTTAAAACTTACAATCTAAAACAAATATTTTTAATGCTTTTTAAAACTGAGCAAGTATGCTCATAGCTTGGGGAAATCCTTAATGAGATTTTAACGTGCTTTTAATTTCTAATGGGATTTCCCTGGTTGATTATGTTATGGTAATATCTCCCTTATAGGCATAACCAGAAAAAAATAGGTAACTTCTTATTATAAATACTCTATCAATTTTCATTCCTAAAATTGGATGGAAATCCAAAATTTTTGTTAAACTTTGAATATTACCCAAGACAGAAACATGTTCTAATATCAATAGTTACTAAAGACTAGTGAATAATAAAACAAGTATAATGTTTCAACTTGAGTTCAGTCTTCTGTCACCTGAAAAAAAAAAAACGCATATTTTTAATTTTATAAAAAAGATATGGAGTCTTGCATGACAAATGACAAAATTCAATCAACAAAACCTATGTGGTAAAATTATTTTATTTAATTAATTTATTTTTTTTATTGTATTTTGGGCTCTGGTGTACATGTGCTCATCCAGCATTCTACAGGATTGTTGCATAGGTATATACATGCTATAGAGGTTTGCTGTCTCCATCCCCCTGCTGCGACTCCCACCCTGCCACCTAGATCAGGCATTTCTCCTGGTGTTATCCCTCTCCATCCTCCCTGCCCCACCGCTGTCCCTCCCCTACTCTCCCCTCCACCCTCCCACCTAGCCCGTGAGTGTTGTTCTCTTCCCTGTGCCCAGATGTTCTAAACGTTCATCACTTGCTTATGAGTGAAAACATGTGGTGTTTGGTTTTCTGTTCTTGTGTCAGTTTGCTGAGAACCAGGGTTTCTAGATTCAACCATGTCTCTACAAAGGACACGAACTCATCATTTTTTATGGCTGCATAGTATTCCATGGTGTATATGTGCCATATTTTCTTTGTCCAGTCTATCATCAATGGGCATTTGGGTTGGTTCCAGGTCTTTGCTGTTGTAAACAGCACCACAACGAACATACGTGTGCATGTGTCTTTATAATACAGCGATTTATAATCCTTTGGGTATATATCCAGTAATGGGATTGCTGGATCAAATGGGATTTCTATTTCTAGATCGTCAATGAATTCGCCACACTGTCTTCCATAATGGTTGAACTAATTTAAAATTACTTTTAGAATATTGAGAACTAATGATACTTCTTTAATTAGTGATAATTAATATCTAACTAAACATTAACAGTCTCCAAAGTTTAAAATGGGTGCTTTCTGTAGAACGAACATATCCATTAAAATTGCAAGGCAAAGATCATATTACACTTGGTGTACACCATATTGTAGCCCCAAACAAGAATACCTTAAGGAATCATTCTAGGCCTATTGACCCAAGCTAGATGTTAAACACTTTTTTAGCTTCCTTCAAAATGACTAATTTATTCAACAATATCTATTAAATCCCTAATGTATATATGTGCTATCATAGATAGAATATGGGAGTACACAATATAAAAAGCATCTCTTAATCCAGCCTCAGTATCTAGAAAGCCTTGTTCGGTGAAGTCACGTTGCAACTGAGACCTGAAGGAATTGGGCATATAAAGAGGGACTTAAGGTGGTGTGGAGGAGTCAGGGGCATTAGATGTTGTGTCAGACACAGCCAGTAATGTGCAAGAGCCTAGGAAAAGCATGACATGTTGAATAATTATTATGAATTCAGTATTTCTGGATAATTTGAGAGAGAATATAGAAGGATAAAAAAATCAAGGGCTGTGGCCAGCCACAGTGACTCCCACCTATAATCCCAGCACTTTCAGAGGCTGAGATGGGAGGATCGCTTGAGGCCAGGAGTTTGCAACTAGCCTGGTGGCCATAGTGAGACCCCATCGTATTTAAAAATAAAAATGAAAATAAAAATAAAAATAAAAATAAAAAAGGCAAGCTCTTTAAAAACAATGTTGAGCAAGTTGGGTTTAAATCCAGTGAATGAAAAGCTATTGAGAAACTTTAAGCAAATTTACACTTAAGAACTATTGCAATTGTCAGTTAGAATCCATCTAACTAAAATATTAAATGTATTTTTAAATTAGCCAGGACAGTTCTTTAACTCAGGGTTTTTCACAGAGCACAGAAAAATTAACTGAGAAATTAAACAGTGAAACAAAAATTATACTTTATTTACTTAAACATTATTGAGTAAAGCTGGTACAAAGTATTTTGTTCTGATCTGACAAAAAGTACCTAGAAAATAAGATTTAGTGAATCCTTTTGACAGTTATGTCTAAGAGATGTGACTCTGGCCATCCTCCCCACTTAGAGTTTTTTGTTCTGTGCTCCATGTTGCATGCTGCTCTCTGTTGCAATGATGGCTGTGATCCATGAGAGATTGTAATAACAACCACATCAGAGAATTCTCAGAATGTCAGGCCTTAATAGCTTAAGTTCAGTTGATCCTAGGCTCTATGATTTTAGATGTCCAGGTTCTTGTGCACAACTGCATGGAGCATTAGGGAGTGTGTTTTTGCAAAATAATTTCCACCCATTCCCCGAGAAAGCCTTATCTGTTAATTGTGCTGTTTTGCTATTGCTCTCTCTTTAAAGGTTAAATTCTTTTTCTCTTTAATGTGATATGTAAGGCTCTTTCTTTGGACTGTCTTTGAGTTAGAGGATTTATAGGTGCAACTCATGTCTAGAAGATAGATATGTCTAAACTGATGAGTTACATGTAGTTGTTCAGCAATATTGTTTGAAAAAACTATTGTTTGATAAAAATGGAAATGTATGCTTGTTTTATACTATTAAGCAATACTGAAAAAATCTAGATAAATATTTAACTATTTTTAGATGATTGGGAATTTCTAAAAATCGAAATAATGTAAATTATAACAGTTTAATTGAGGCCAGGCATGGTGATTCATACCTATGATCCTAATACTCTTGGAGGCCAATGGGGGTGTAGAGCGTGAAGCCAGCAGTTTGAGACTAGACTTGACAACATAGCAAAACTCTATCTCTATATATATTTTCAGTTAGCTGGGTATGGTGTCATGTGTCTGTCATCCTAGGTTCTCAGGAGAATGAGATTGGAGGACTGCTTGAGCCCAGGAGTTTGAGGCTACAGTGTACCATGATCATGACACTGCACTGCAACCTGAGTGACAGACTGCAACCCTGTTTGTAACAGATAGAAAGATAGATCATAGGTAGGCAGGTAGGTACATAGATGATAGATAGATAATAGATAGATGATGGATAGATAGATAGATCTGACTATATAAAAATTAAAGCAGTAAGTGTCTAAAACATAAATATTAAAATAATGCACATATATATGTATGCCCTTTTTGATGACTTTATTATTACTAATACATAAAATAATATATGAGAAAAGACACCTCTAATAGTTATAAAAAGAAAGTTTCATCTTCTTTATCCCATAGCACCCTGAATCTAATTCTTTTTTTTTTTTTCAATGAAACACTGATATGCAAGTATTTTTGTTTCTCACTGGAATCTGGTGGGTTTTTTTTTTTTTTAAGTTTCTTTTTTTAAGAAACAGAAATGATCTTAAACACTAATCAAATCTAACCATTCCCCATATAATTCTGCCTATGTAATAGATAGGTAATTGGGGGTAAAAAAAGTTATAAAAATATTTTAAAATTATAGTATGCTTTAAATTCTTTACCATCCCTTTTTTTTTCTTTAATACATTAGAAAAATATATCTTATCTAAGATGAGATACATAAGAGTAATTTGGGGAAGCCTTTTAAAGAAGTCTGGGATCATAATGTTGGCATCTTTTTTCCTGTCTTTTCTTCTTCGTAAATCGGGTCATTGGATTTCCTCAGTTAGCTAGGCAGTAAAAAAGTTCCACACCCTGGATGGCTTACACAGAAGAAGTTTATTTTCTCAAAGTTCTAGATGCTAGCTGTCCAAGATTAAGGTACTCACAGAGTAGGTGTCACCTGAGATGTCTTGCCTTGGCTTGCAGATGGCTGCCCTCTCGTTGTGACTTCACATGACTTTTCCACTGTGAGCATGAATCTCAAGTGTTTCTTCCTTTCCTTGTGAAGACATCAATCCTCTTTGGTGAGGGTCTCACCCCTAGGACTTTATTTAACTGTGATTACCTCCTTAAAGGTCCTACCTCCATATACATTTACATTCTAAGATACTGGAGGCTTCAATGTAAGGTACTGGTTCCAATATAGATTCTGAGGGAAAACAACTCAGTGCATAACATGGATGATTTGGGTTTCTCTCAAAACTGTTGACCCATCAGCATTGAAAGCTGTTGTGGGCTATCAGATTTACTCACTGACACATGGCTGAGCAGAGGACAGGTAGTTTACTGGGCTATTACTGATCTTTTCCTTTTGAACTCTCACCCACTGAGTTTCAGGTAATATATAAGGCTAAGAATTAGTTTGCCTTTTTTTGTTGTTATTAATTAAATTGGAATAAAGCCAAACACCATATCTTCATGTTTCTCCTCCTCTACAACACACTGGTGTCTGGGGCATGGGGTAAGGGGAATTCAAATAACTTCATGGCATCAGAGTAAAGAGGTACATGCAGTGTCCAGAATTTACTTTTTGTCCCACTTGAAGAGTGGAGAGTCTGGGTTCATAGGAATGCTTAGACAGTTTCTAGTCTTGAGCTAAGGCTATTTAGAGGATATTTATCATTTATTTGTGTCCCTGCCAAACTCATGTTCTCTCTCTTTCTCATCTCCCTCCCTTCTTCCCTCACTTCCCTCTATGATATGGTTTTGTTATGTCCGCGTTCAAATCTCAACTTGAATTGTATCTCCCAAAATTCTCATTCATTATGGGAAAGACCCTGGGGGAGGTAATTGAATCATGGGGGCCTGATCTTTCCTGTGCTATTCTTGTGATAGTGAATAAGTCTCCTGAGATCTGATGGGTTTATGAGGGGTTTCTGCTTTTGCTTCCTTCTCATTTACTCTTGCTGCTGCCATATAAGAAGTGCTTTTCACCCCTTTCCCATGATTCTTAGGCCTCCCCAGCCATGTGGAACTGTAAGTTCCATTAAGCCTCTTTTTCTTCCCAGTCTTTGGTATGTCTTTATGAGCAGTGTAAAAACTGACTAATACAATGAATTGGTACCAGTAGAGTAGAGTGTTGCTGAAAAGATACCCAAAAATGTGGAAGTGACTTTGGAACTGGGTAAGAGACAGAGGTTGGAACAATTTCGAGGGTTCGGAAGAAGACAGGAAAATGTGGGAAAGTTTGAAACCTCTTAGAGACTTGTTGAATGGCTTTGACAAAAATGCTGATAGTGATATGAACAATAAGGTCCAGGATGAGGTGGTCTCAGATGGAGATGAGGAAGTTGTTGGGAACTGGAGTAAAGGTGACCCTTGTTATGTTTTAGCAAAGAGACTGGTGGCATATTTCCCCTGCCCTATAAATCTGTGGAACTTAGAACTTGAGGGAATGATTTAGGATTTCTGTCTGAAGAAATTTCTAAGCAGCAAAGCATTCAAAATGTGAGTTGGGTGTTTTTAAAAGCATTTCATTTTGAAAGAGAAACAGAGCATAAAAGTTTACATAATTTGCAGCCCAATGATGCAGTAGGGAAAAAACCCCAGAGACTCAACAAAAAAAGAAAACTTCAGGCCAATCTCCATGATGCACATAGATGCAAAAATCTTCAATAAAATACTGGCAAACCGATTGCAACAGCACATCAAAAAGCTTATCCATCACGATCAAGTAGGCTTCATCCCGGGAATGCAAGGCTGGTTCAACATATGCAAATCTATAAACATAATTCACCACATAAACAGAACCAAAGACAAACCACATGATTATCTCAACAGATGCAGAGAAGGCCTTTGACAAAATTCAACAGCGCTTTTTGCTAAAAACGCTAAATGAACTAGATATTCATGGAACATATCTCAAAATAATAAAAGCTATTTACAACAAACCCACAGACAATATCATACTGAATGGGCAAAAACTGGAAACATTTCCTTTGAAATCTGTCACTAGACAAGGATGCCCTCTCTCACCACTCCTAGTCAATGTGGTATTGAAAGTTCTAGCCAGAGCAATCAGGCAAGAAAAAGAAATAAAGTGTATTCAACTAGGAAAGGAGGTAGTCAAATTGTCTCTATATGCAGACAACATAACATGATTGTGTGTTTAGAAGACCCCATCATCTCAACCCAAAATCTCCTTAAACTGATCAGCAACTTCAGCAAAGTCTCAGGATACAAAATCAATGTGTAGAAATCACAAGCATTCCTGTACACCAATCACAGACTAACAAAGAGCCAGATCAAGAATGAACTCCCATTCACAATTGCTACAAAGAGAATAAAATACCTAAGAATATAACTAACAAAGGATGTAAAGAACCTTTTCAAGGAGAACTATGAACCACTGCTCAAGGAAATAAGAGAGGACACAAACAGATGGAAAAATATTCCATGCTCACAATTAGAAAGAATCAATATTGTGAAAATGGCCATATTGCCCAAAGTAATTTATAGATTCAACACTATCCCCATCAAGCTACACCTATGACCCTCTTCACAGAACTGGAAAGAAACCACTTTAAACTTCATATGGAACCAAAAGAGAGAGCCCACACAGCCAAGACAATCCTAAGCAAAAAGAACAAAGCTGGAGGCATCATGCTACCTGACTTCAAACTTTACTACAACGCTACAGTTATCAAAACACCATGATACTGGTACCAAAACAGAGATATAGACCAATGGAGCAGAACAGAGGCCTTGGAGGAAATGCCACACATCTACAACCATCTGATCTTTACAAACCTGACAAAAAGAAGCAATGGGGAAAGGATTCCCTGTTTAATAAAGGTCTTGGGAGAACTGGCCAGCCATATGCAGAAAACAGAAACTGGACCCCTTCCTGACACCTTTCACTAAGATTAACTCCAGATGGATTAAAGACTTAAACATAAGACCTAACTCAGTAAAAACCCTAGAAGAAAACCTAGGCAAAACCATTCAAGACATAGGCATAGGAAACAATCATTAGAGCTTCTGTACAGCAAAAGAAACAATCATTAGAGTGAACCGGCAACCAACAGAATGGGAAAAAAATTTTGCAATCTATACATCTGACAAAGGGCTAATATCCAGAATCTACAAAGAACTAAAGCAGATTTACAAGAAAAAAACAAACAAACCCATTCAAAAGTGGGCAAAGGATATGAACAGACACTTTTCAAAAGAAGACATAAATGAGGCCAACAAACATATGAAAAAATGCTCATCATCACTAATCACTAGAGAAATGCAAATCAAAACCATGTTGAGATACCATCTCATGCCAGTTAGAATGGCAATCATTAAAAAATCTGGAGACAACAGTTGCTGGAGAGGATGTGGAAAAAATAGGAACACTTTTATACTGTTGGTAGGAGTGTAAATTAGTTCAACCATTGTGGAAGACAGTGTGTCCCTTCCTTAAGGACCTAGAAATAGAAATTCCATTTGACCCAGCAATCCCATTACTGGGTATATACCCAAAGGATTATAAATCATTCTATTACAAAGACATATGCACACATATCCTTCATTGCAGCCCTGTTTACAACAGCAAAGTCCTGGAACCAACCCAAATGCTGGTCGATGATAGGCTGGACAAGGAAAATGTGGCACATATACACTATGGAATACTACGCAGCCATAAAAAATGATGAGTTCGTGTCATTTATAGGGACATGGATGAATCTGGAAACCAACATTCTCAGCAAACTGTCACAAGAACAGAAAATCAAACACCACATGTTCTCACTCATAGGTGGGTGTTGAACAGTGAGAACACGTGAACACAGGGAGGGAAGCATCACACACTGGGGTCTGTTGAAGGGGGGGACTAGGGGAGGGATAGTGGGGAGTAGGGAAGTTGAGGAGGGATAACATGGGGGGAAATGCCAGATATAGGTGATGGGAGGATGGAGGCATCAAACCACATTGCCATGTAGGTACCTATGTAACTATCCTGCATGATCTGCTCATGTACCCCAGAACCTAAAGTACTATATATATATAAAGAAAAACCCATTTTCTGGGGAGAAATTCAAGCTGGCTGTAGGGCTGCAGAAAATTGCATAAGTGTGGAGTAAGGAACATGGGGAAAATGTCTCCAGGCCATGTCAGAGAGCTTCACAACAGTCGCTCCCTCCCATCACAGGCTGGGAGGCCCAGGAGGAAAAAGTGGTTTATTGGGCCAGGGCCAGGGCCCCCATGCTGTGCACAGCCTGGGGACTTGGTGCCCTGTGTCCCAGCCACTCCAGTCATGGCTGAAAGGGGTCAACATACAGCTTGGGCTATAGCTTCAGAGGGTGGAAGCCCTAAGCCTTAGCAGCTTCCATGAGGTGTTGAGCCTGGAGGTGCACAGAAGTCAAGAATTGAGGTTTGAGAACCTCCGCCTAGATTTTAGAAGATATATGGAAATGTATGGATGCTCAGGCAAAAGTTTGCTACAGGAGTGGGGCCCTCATTCAGAACCTCTGCTTGAACAATGCAGAAGGGAAAT
Source organism: Alouatta palliata (assembly GCA_004027835.1). Classification (NCBI taxonomy): domain Eukaryota; kingdom Metazoa; phylum Chordata; class Mammalia; order Primates; family Atelidae; genus Alouatta; species Alouatta palliata. Next base: position 379,166 of record PVKV010000077.1, on the reverse strand, counting down.
GCGGGGTCAGAGCCCCCACACAGAGTCTCTACTGGGACACTGCCTAGTGGAGTTGTGAGAAGAGGGCCACTGTCCTCCGGACCCTGGAATGTTAGATCCACTGACAGCTTGCACCATGTGCCTGGAAAAGCAACAGACACTCAATGCCAGCCGGTGAAAGCAGCTGGGAGGGAGGCTGTACCCTACAAAGCCACAGGCATGGAACTGCCAAAGACCAGGGGAACCCCCCTCTTGTATCAGTGTGACCTTGATTTGAGGTATGTAGTCAAAAGATATCATTTTAGAGCTTTAAAATTTGACTACCCCACTGGATTTCAGACTTACATGGGCCCTGTAATCCTTTTGTTTTGGCTAATTTTTCTCATTTGGAATGGCTGAATTTACTCAATGCCTGTACCCCCATTGTATCTAGGAAGTGACTAATTTGCTTTTGATTTTGCAGGCTCATAGATGAAAGGGACTTGCCTTGACTCGGATGAGACTTTGGACTTTTGGGTTAATGATGAAATGAGTTAATACTTTGGGGGACTGTTGGGAAGGCATGATTGGTTTTGAAATGTGAGGACATGAGATTTTGAGGGGCCAGGGGCAGAATGATATGTTTTGGCTGTGTCCTCATTCAAATCTCAACCTGAATTGTATCTACCCGGAATTCCCACATGTTGTGGGAAGGACCCAGGGGGAGGTAGTTCAATCATAAGGGCCAGTCTTTCCTGTGCCATTCTTGTTTTAGTGAATAGGTCTCACGTGATCCAATGAGCATATCAGGGGTTTCTGCTCTTGCTTCCTCCTCATTTTCTTTTGTCACTACCATGTAAGAAGTACTTTTTGCCTCCTGCCATGATTCTGAGGCCTCCCCAGCCATGTGGAACTATAAGTCCAATTAAATCTCTTTTTTGTTTCAGCCTCAGGTATGTCTTCATCAGCAGCATAAAAACAGACAAATACATCCCCATATCCATATATGTGATAGATAGCTTTTGTTGATTTCTTCATTGGTTGAGGTTCCTGAACCTCTCCCTTTTTACTTGGCCTTTCTTCATGTGTCACAGGCTGTGTGCACACTGCTGGGATTCTACAGCATTTTTATTTATCTCCCTGACTCAGATATTCCACTTGCAATCTCTGAAAAGTATGCGTGTGGGAAGGATATGGAGAAATCTTACGTTAGTCCCACTGCAGCAGACGTACTGAATCTCCTTTCAATGTCATCAAGCAAGGTGTCTAGGAAGGCCTTGTAGTTTGTGTAAACTTCACCGCCTCTCTGAGCTATGCTTCTATCTTTTTAATTTGCTAAACCTTTGCTTCGCATTGTCCTGTCCCCTCCCTCCCTCAACTCCAGCAATCTTCTGTGCCTGAACACAGCCTGTTTCACTTAAGTTTCATTTTGTCACCCCATTCTACTTCTCCCTAAAACAGACACCAACTTACCTGAAGACCTAGAGGAGAAATCCAGACACCATGCAGATGTGGTAATGCTTCTCTTCAATGTCTCTGATTTTTCCTTTATCCAACTTCCTTTCCATTCATTTATCTTATTCTCATTCCTATTCAGATGATGGGATAAGCCTTAATGAGCAACTAAATGATCTTTTCTATCCTAGGTAGGCCAAGTGTAATTAAAGGTTTTTGCAGTAGTCTTTCTCCTCTGGATTTACCTTCTAAGTCTATTATCTTGGAAAAAAACATCAAATATATATCTCCTTTCCTGGGACAATAAAACTCTTTATTCCAGAAAAACACTTTTATAGAGAATATTTAATGCATTTTTCTAATATTTATATGAAAGCTACTTCTATTACTTTGCATTCTTACCTTTAAGAATATTGCTGAATGATAGTGTCCCTCATCATATTTATGTTTTTAAATATAAAATCTTTAGTTGTTGGTCAATACAGTAAAAATAAGTTGATTTACTCTTTGTAATATTATTTGTGTAATTTATGTCCACAGCATTAATCATAATCTGTAATATTGTATATTTTAATTCTTTATTTGTTTTTTATCTATAATATTTTGTTCACTCTCGTGTCTTCAGCTCTAGAACATTGTCTGGAATAGACACAACAGGCATTCAATAGATATTGATTAAATATATTGATATGAAATCCACAACAAAAGCCCTACTATGTCAACTATAGACATCACTAGAATTGAATTGTAATGGCCTGTTTTGAATTTTTGTTTTATATTGACCATAGTATATTTTATATATACCAAATTTTTAAAATAATTTAAAAATTATATATGCTAAAATTTGTATGTCAGATGGATTTTGACATTTGAAGAGTTGTATAATTATTGAACTAGTATTTTCTATTTAAAATATTTTTAGTATAATGTTATCAAGATGTTCCAGTCACATAAGAAATCTAAACTTGCTAGCATCTAACCTGGCACTCCTATTGAGTCACTATCTCATTGTCATTAGTTACTTCTTATGTTCTGTCTTCTAAACTTTGCTATATCCGACATCCTCAAGAGATGCAGGTCGAGGGTACCATTTGCATGTTCCAGGCAGAACTTTCCACTTGAGCATCCAAGAAGCAGATTAAGAGGCCTTGTTCTAAATTTATTTGTCAGCGTCAAAAAACATGGGTGTAACCAGCTAAATATTTTAAATTTAACAACTTGCTAGAAGTTGAATTGTTCTAAATTGGGAACTGCCTGAATGGTCCTTTTTTATTTATTTATTTTTGTTTTTATTTTGGTCATTTCCTTCACAAAATGGTACATTGATATACACATAGTAAGCACTCAGAATATTCTTGTTGGATTTTGTGACAAATGTACAGTAATTTCAAATAATCTGAATGTTAAGATAACCTTCAAGGAACATTTATAGTGCTTTGTAAAAAATAAGTGGGATGCCTACAGTATACACAAGTACATTGAAGTTGCAGAAACGCCTACATCTCTAACTATCTTAATCCCCCCAGACATCTTTATGGCTTTTTATTATAATAATGCAATACAGATTGCTAACATGTTTTACAATCCAGCACCTACACAAAAACTCACTTTTATATTTCCTCAGTAGACATTTATTCAAATGCCTAGAAATTGTTTAATTCATGATTGGAAATGATCTGATAAATCCTCTCTTTTATTTTTTAAAGAATACAGGAAGGGTTAATGAGTATTTATATCTATATTCTATCTATTTTTTTCATTCCTAACTTACTTATACTTATTTACAAGGATTATTTTTGCTTTTGGATAGTACTGTTATTAATGTTAGTAATTCATATTATAAATATGGTAGTGAATGCAAACTAAGAGATGAATGATTCCATTTTACTCTAATTTCATACACCAAATTCGTATTAATAGAATGAATGAGAGCAGTGTTTCTGAGGAAGACATTCAAGTAAGACATGGGTGGAGTTATGAAAGTGAATGCAGTGTTCTTTTTAAACAGTACCATTAACAACATTCACTGAAGACTTATTTTTTATTCATAAAAACTCATATTTATTCACTTAATGGAATATGATTAGATTGCACCCCTTCCAGGATAATCAATATGCCTTATAGCGTAGCACATCACTTACTGGGTGATCCTAATTTTTGGTCCCTACTAATAGTGCATACTTAAAATAAGATGGTGGTCTTTGTAAAGGAGTTTCAATGCATAGCATAATTGAAAGGGGGCAAAAAAAGGATTTTTACCTGTACTATTTTAAATTGATTAAACAGAAGAAGAATTGTATGAAAAAATTATATTTTAAGAATATTATAGAGAAAGAAATATAATTATTGAAGCATAGAGTGAATCTTAAAAAAATAACAATGTTGGGCAACAGTTGTCTAAGATCTTGATAGTTGTAAAATTCAAATGATCAATGTATTGATTTTTAGGAAACTTTTTCCATTGTAGCAATTAGAAAAAATAAAGAAAGAGAAAAAAACAGATGCTTTGCTAGGGAATATTTTATATAATATTTGGCAAGATAGAGGACTTGGCTGTTGCTTTTTTGCAAGAAGACATAAGAAAGATTTCTAGGGACTTTAACAATGTGAACATCTTTTTGGAAACTCGTTCTAATTAAAGTAGGTCATCTGGTAAATTTTTGTCTTACCTTCCTCTAATTGTCATTCAAAAACCAGAAAGAATCTAGAGGAATTTTTTCATGGGCATAGTCCTGTTCCAAAAAGAAGACATAAATGGGGTTATAGAACAAAAAATAACCTTGGAAAAATGACGATACCATCTTAGGGTTTCTGATGATGAAAAAAAGAATGCTGATCAAATTCATTCATGGGTTTTCGTTTTAGGAAAATAGATTGCAAATAAGCCAAAACAATTTTACGCGTGATCGTAGGAGCACATAAGCAAAAGAGACTCAGATCCCTTAAAAAAGATTATCAGGAAAACTTAAGCTCCAATGACCTTAGGTTTGGAAAACATGCAAAGATTGATAAAAGTAACTTTAATAGTTATATTTAAATAGAAGAAGAGGAAGAGAGAGGGGGAAAGTAGAATGAGAAGCAAATGAAAGAGAGAAGAGCATAGTCTTTTGCTTGGTTAGATGATGTAACGTTAACTAGGCTTACTGGGGTAAGTTAAAATATTTGATGCCTGTCTTATTCCCATCTTCAATTGTGAAGAATTATTTAGAAAGTTGAATCTATAGCTCAGAGAGAGCCTAGGTATAGGCAAATGTAAAGCATATCTAGCCTCTAATATTGGGCATCAAAATAATTAACTGTCACAAATGGAAAGAAATTGCTTATATATTATTGATAAGTATTCTTTGCAAAACATTTGCTATATAACAGACACTGTACTGCTGCTAATGTTTCTTGTATCATTTTACCCTTTACAGCACTTTGAGGTAGCTAGGATTTGTATTCCTACTTTTATGGATGAAGGGAATGAGACTTGGAGAGAATCCAACTTGCCCAAGATTACAAAACTAATTAGTAAGTGGTGTGAGCTAGAACTTAAGTACTCTTTGTTATTTGGAACTCACTCTTAAAACACTGTGCCTTGAATAACAATAGATCTGAAAATTAACGATTTATTATAAGCACATATATAACTGATATTAATTAATATTATAAACATTTGCTCTCTAAAACCTTTTTCTGCTCTAATAAGTTATTTCCTTAATCAGGCCTGATAATAAAAATGTCCTCATTAAAATTTGCAAAGGACATTAAAAATAATTAAATTGTTATTTTCCCTAACAAGTAAATTTTAAAAGTTATAAATGCCAGAAATTTGTAATGTCACTTGAGAAAGACGAAGTCATAGAAAGGTATAGCTCTTAGAAATTTTGAACTTTAGTGGTGGGTTATAAACTGTATAAATTACGTTAAGGATAAATTTTCCTTTAAATGTAGAAGATATTAAAAACTTCCTCTTGAATTTTTTTTCTTTAATTTTATTTCAAAGGTTAATTTTGGCTGAATATCTTATACCTTATTTGAGGCATTGCAACATTTAAGTGATTGGCAATATACTTTGTAATTATCCATTGTGAGTATTGGAAACAAATGAGAAACAACTGTGTTTTTTGCCTGTTCCAGTCTCATTCTCTGTAGCTTTAGAAAATAAAAATGTGTAAGTAAAATTAGGTGAGAAAAATGTAAACAATTAGGAAACCAGCCTTCATCTTAATTGATTTTGATTACAGTAGATTCCTTTTCTTTACTTCCTTTTCTTATGCCCTCCTCCCTTCCTTCGTTGAATTTCTCCTACGATCCCTTCCTTATTTCCTTTACGATTCGTTTATCCTGAAAATTTAGTTAATCTGAATCCAGTTGTAATTTCCATTGTTTCTAAAAGACCTGTTTGTTTACTGAAATATTTAGCAACATAATTCCTTGATAAATAAAATAATCACGGGTCAAAGATTTCTTTTTCTCTTTTTTTCTTGAGGCAGAATCTCCCTGTCACCCAGGCTGGAGTGCAGTGGCGTGATCTTGGCTCACTGCAGCCTCCACCTCCTGGGTTCAAGTGATTCTCCTGCATAAGCCTCCCAAGAATCTGGGACTACAGGTGCCTGCCACCATGCCCAGCAAATTTGAGTTATTTTTAATAGAGATGAGATTTTGTTATGTTGGCCCAAAGTGTTGGGATTACAGGTGTGAGTCACTGCGCCCAGAAGGGTGATAGATTTCTTTAATTTATGGCTGGAACTAGTATCTTGTATTAGTATTTATGTTTTGTGTTTTCATGTTTTATATATTAATAGTATATTCTTGAAATCTTTTGTTAAAATATTTGTTTGAATATGAAGTATAATTTGCTCTTAATTCCACCAGGGTCTTCATGAATATTAAATAAGGTTTACTTGACCCAGAGGCAGTTATTTTAAATATTTAGATTTAATTAGTAAAAATTTTCAGCAATTAAACAGCCCCAAATCACATAGCCTTCACTGTGTGACATGCATTATTCTTGATGCTTGCAAGTGTTACCAAATTGAATCCTAGCAATAATCTATGTGGTGAGTGTACCTGTTATGCCACAGAGAAAACTTCAGTGAAGAGTTCCAAGTCTAGGAAATCTGGCCCTAGAGCCTATGTTCTTGACCAATAGGCTATGCTAACTCTCAAGTGTGAAATTAAAATTATTTAACTTGAATGTGAAAGGAAATCAATTTTGATATAAGGCTTCCTCTAACGTGTGCTTTTAGTTCAATATAATCTCAGGTGCAGTGAGTCTAATAAATCATAAACTTAGTGAAAACTGCCTGATGGACAACAGATTCTAATACAAGTTTTAACAATAATTAGCTATATGATCTTGAGTAAATCATTGATCCTCTCCAGATCTCATTTTCCTCTTCTACACACAAAAAAAGGATTGGACAGTGTATTCATTTCCTAGAGCTGTCTTTGCAGAGTGCCACAAACTGAGTAGCTTTAAACTATAGAAATTTACTATCTCTTAGTTCTGAAGCCTGGAAATCCAAAATCAAGGAGTCAGGATTGATTCCTTCTTGATACTCTGAGCAAGAATCTGTTCCAGGCCTTTCTCCTGGCTTCTGCGATTGCTGGCAATCCTTGGAGTTCCTTGACTTGTAGACCCATCACTCAGTCTCTGCCTCCATTTTCACATGGTCCTGTGTGTTTGTCTCTGCCGTTTTGTTTTCTTTTCTTATGAAAACCTAAAGCATTGGATGGGGGCCCACCCTGATTCAGTACTACCTGATTTAACAAATTAGATCTGCTATTTCCAAATAAAGTCACAGTCTAAGGACCTGGATGGATATGAAATTTGGGGGCCAGTATTCAACCCAGTACAGACAAGAGTATTTCAAAGATCCCTTCAGATATAACATTTTAAAATATGATGACTTTACAGCTTTAGTAGTATTTTAAATCATCTCTCAAGCAAGATTTTTATTATGACTGCCCATAACATTTGGAATTATTTGAGTATTTCAAAACAAATTTTTGTTCACATTTGGATCCAAAATAATAAATTATTTTATAAGAATTTAATTTAAATTATATTTCCCCCTTTCATCCTTCTAATAGATAAGAGACACTAGTTTTGTGGAACTGGTGCAGCAACTTTGCTGACTTGGTATTTAGATGTTTTTATACTTAATAATTTCTTCCACTCACATCGGTTATGAGTTCTGTATTTGCCACCTATGAACTCTTTTACTGGTGGTCGATTTGGTCAATGAGGTAAACTATGAAGCTGTTCTGCTGAAGTTGTTCTAGAAAGCAATCTTAGACATATTCCCATGTTTATGCTTGAATTCACTGTACTTACCAGAAGTATGACAGATACTAAAAATCTAATGATTTGAGAGTAAAGATTAAAGAAAAAGACTTCTTTTCCAATCAATTTTTTTTCTCATCTCTTTCCTTCCTTTCTCACTCCCTTCCTTCTTTTTACTTCTCTCTTCAGTCCTTAGAAAACTATCAATATCATTGTCAGTATGCAAATCTGGATAATTTTTACAATTAAATATTTCGGATTAACATCTTAAATAGCTTTCCGACAGTGGTAAGAGTCTTTTTGCCAAAACTGTAATGTTTGTCAGTGAGTATATTGGTATGCTAGGATTATGCATACATTTTTTCTTAGTTTTTCAATATATAATTATGTTAAATTTACCATGAAAACAATAACACTTTAAGTGTTATATGCTAGGCCGGATGCCGTGGGCCAAGGCAGGTGGATCACCTGAGGTCAGGAGTTCCAGGAGTTCAAGACCAGCCTGGCCAACATGGTGAAACCCTGTCTCTACTAAAAAGATACAAAAATTAGCTAGATATGGTGACGGGTGCAGCTACTCAGGAGGCTGAGAAAGGAGAATTGCTTGAACCTGGGAGATGGAGGTTGCAGTGAGCCAAGATCATGCCATTGCACTCCAGCCTAGGTGACAAGAGTAAAACTCAGTCTCAAAAAAAAAAAAATGTTATGTGCTAAACTTTTGAACATGGCTTAAAAAGTGTTTTTTCCAACATGATAGAAATAGCTATACATTATTCTTCATTTTTTTGGTTAGCATTTATTAGATACCTTCTTTACCCCACCAAAATGCTAGGCATTGAGGACACAATGTGGAGTTCAAGGCGGAATTTCTGCCTTCAACAATTCATAATCTAATTAAAGACACTGGCTCCTGTACATATGACAGCTTCTGGTACAGGGTTTGTATTACTGTTACATACTTTGAAGGAATTTCAAAACTTTTGCTGTACCTTTGAAATGGCTTATTATAACACTGTAAATTATATAGTTTTCAGAGAATAATATACTATTATAAAGATACTTTTTTTATTTTTAGTTATTTTAATTGTTTCACTGCTATGGTCTGAGTGTCCCTCAAAGATTCATATGTTAGAACCTAATTCCTGGTATGATCATATTACGAAGAGGGGCCTTTGGGAAGTGATTAAGTCATGAGGGCTCTACTCTTTGAATGGCATACATGCTCTTATAAAACTCATATAAAAGGGCTCTCATTACCCTTCCGCCATGTGAGAACATAGCAAAAAGGCACAATGAGTACCATCTTTGATGAAGAAAGAAGGCCTTCAACCAGACATTGAATCTGCTGGCACCTTGATCTTGGATTTGGATTTTCTTGCCTCTTGGATTTGATCTTAGATTTTACAGCCTCCAAAACTATGAGCAATATGTTTCTCTTGTTTATAGATTATCCATTCTAAGATATTGTTATAGCAACCTGAATGGACGGTGACATTTACTATAATAATTTATATTATAAATCAATAATAGATTATTCTTTCATAATAGGAAATAGGATTTTAAACATTTTTATAAATTATCATTAATATAAGGAATGTTACTGATAACTTCCACAATATTCAGTTTTGTAGCAGATCTCTATTAATTCTTTAAAATACTTTAAAGTAAATGAAGCTGTTAGTTGACTGTAAATATCATCTCTAAATGCTTGGGTTTACGAGTTTAATTAACTTAAAATTCTAATACTTTAAATTAATTGTTAATGTTTTCTTTCTAAATATGACATGCTGTTGAATCAGTCACTTTATAGATAGATAGTACAAAAGATTCTGTTTTTATTTATCTTCAGGATATGCTTTTATTCTCAGTTGTGTATGCTGGATAAATCATGGGAGTACTTTACAAATACATAAAAAAATAAACTAGCATTAAAGGAATGTTCCTGGGATACTGATTGAATAAACTTGATAGCTATACAAAGATCTTACTGAAAATACACTTTTGCTTCTCACCCAAATCTGCTTTCCTTTCAGTAATTGAAACTACCTTCTACCCAATTTATCATTCTGAAAATGTGAGTCAACCAGCCTTCATTTTTCTCTCTCCTTCCTTCTTCCCTCTCCTTCCCTCTTCAATAATCCTAGACTTTCCTTTTCTTCTTTAACATCTCTTAAATCACTCCATTTCTTTCTGTCCCCACTTCCTCTGCCTTCCTCCATGCCACTGCCATCTCATTTGGCTTTCTGATACAGCTTTCAAATTTGTTTTCTCACGTAAATTCTTTCCACCTCCCAAACCATTCTCTACTTAACAAACAACCATTTCATTCCTTGTTCAACACCCTTCAATTACTTCCCCTTGCACCTGACATAAAATTCAGATGCCATGATAAGGTATAAAGGAGAACTGGCAAAATGGTAAAAGTCATGACTCACATCAATATGTAAAATTAAAAAGTTAAAAATGTTTTGTAATGTAAGATGCTACAACCATTTTAAAGTATAGACATACATAGATAATAAAGAATGCTAAAATCAAAGTTAATGCATACAAAACTGTGAACAAAAATGTAACATTTATAATCATCTTTTTTATATGACTAATGTTACCATTACTGAAAAAGAATTATTTTAATTTATAGAAATAGGAATCATTTGCACCTCCATTAGCTCTCCATTGGTTAACTTGGATCTCTACAAAGTGGCAAAATAGCCTGGCCAAGGATAAAGGGTCAGAGCCCTATAAAATAAGATAACCTGAAGGCTTCTCCAGGAACACATTGCATTCTATCGAAAGGACTCCCAGTATTCCTTTTGTCCAAAGCCTTTCACAATTTTTACTGACAGTGGCTTACAAAGCCGTGTGCTCTGGCCCCAGCTCTCCATCCTTCTCATCCGATAATATCTTCTTTGCCTGCACTCCATTCATTCTGGAGTTTGACTCCCAAACATTTCTTTCTCTCCTTGTTCTCAGAGCTTTAATACTTGTTATCCCTGTTTTTTTGAAACGTTTCCTCCTGTATTTTTTTCTTTTTTCTACAGGTCTCTTTTTAAAGGATCACTTTCTCAAGGCAACCTCTTTGAACTTCCTTTGGTATATTCCAGGACATTGTCTTAGTAACACTAATTGTTACTAAATTGTAATTGCTTGATTGCTGCTTGTACTATCCTTTAGTCTGAAAATTATAGGAGGGCAGGGACTGTCTCTTTTATCATGAATCTCTATGGAGCTCTATTGAAGAAGCTCAAAATATATTTATAAATATAAATTTATTAAAATCTTCCTCAAAGGTTTATATTATTTATTGTTTTTATCAACATTGCTGCTGCATTTTAAAATATAATAATGATAAGTAATAGTGTTTTTAAAAATTATATCAATAGTAAGCATATATTGAAGTTTATCTTATACACTAATTTATTCCAAAGTATGGTATGAAACTTACTAACCAGCTGAGTTTATAAAATTTGGTGCATTTCTCACTGAGAAGATAAAATAGCTAGTGTCATATTTTTATGCATTCAGTGAGAGGTACGAAACAGTTACTGTGTTGCAAAGTAGAAATTCAGGCATCAAAATCTGAAAGAACTCATGTGCACATACTCATGTGGATTTCAGAGGCAAATGCAAATATTTATGAGTTCTGTAGTAGGCTTCAGAAACAGGCACAGTGGTAGCAAAAGATAAAATGATAAGTTCTGCTTTAGTATGTACAAAAGTGTCCATAGGGAAAAATTGCTAGAAGTGATGTGAAGGTTTCAAAAGCGCGTCAGGATGTAAGGGAGGCCATTTCACACTGAGGGATGAGCAGGAACAAACTACAGAGGCGTGATGTGTTTGAGGAAAGTGAAACAGTTCAGTGTCATTGTAGCATGGCATATATTTAAGGTAGAGGCCAGAGGCAGATTCAAAATGGCCTTGAATGCCATACAAAAGAATTTACACCTAAACCTATAGGCAAAAACCAGCCACTAAAGAGTTTTAAGTAGGTTTAGATTTTTAGAATTTATTAGAATGTAGCACAACAGTTCCCAAAGTGCTCTTCACTTCAGGGTCATCTGTTAGAATTTTGCTGTTTATGTATCTTTTAATCTAAGACAATGGAAATCTTTCCCCATATGCAGTCTTACGTAGTCTGTGTACAGGTCCAATATACCATGCAAAGCTGCTAACACGTGATGAACTTAGGGAAAGTGGGGACCCCACTGTGCAGAGGGTAGGCAGTAGTGTCTTTCCTCATTTATTGGTTTGCTTTCAGCATATTGCTGAGTATCACAGGTTGCATTCCCAGTTAAGTGGTTTTTACAGATGATATTGTTAAATTTTCCCTAAATGAACACTTCATGAAATATGCTGTTTAAGAACATGAAGTTTAAGAAATATGAAGTTTAATTGTGAGAAATAATAATATAAATGATGGGGGAGGAAAGCAGTATTAAGATGACCTTGCTACTCCCTGCTGTTCTTTCGCTGTACTCCATAGTTAAAAAACAGTGATGATCTACTGAAGTCTGACAAGAAAGCAGCAAAAATTGAAATGATTAAGATGATTATATAAAATATAGATTTCCATATACTGTATTTAATTATGAACTTTGACCTAACTCTATAATGTGTCCTGAGACATGAGCTAGTAATAGCATGTGACCTTCAAAATTTGCATTACATTTTGAAACAAAGCATCTGTAAAATAAAGACATAAGTATTTTTTTCTGGGAATCTTTAAAGTTATACAATACTGAATCTAATGTGGTGTCTTGCTGTATCTGGTGAAATAGAGCATCTATAAAATGTACAAATAACAACAAATACACATATCAGGGAGGCATGCTGAAAAATCTGTTCACTAAATACTAAGGGATGACTGTACTTACATTATTTAAAACAAACAGTCTTTAGAACATAAGTTATCTCCCAGGGGCCTGTAAAAGTAAATACATGGGGTAATGCAAATCATGTTGGTTAAATATTGTAGTTTGACAAGAAAATATTCATTCAGAGCATGAATCTTATAAAAAATATTTAACTACTTATGTTACCATCACTTCAGTCTATTCAACCGTTTATATTGATGCACCGGAAGTCAGGGCTTTGAAGAACTTCTCAATAGTTCTTGATAATTTTCTAGAATGTTAATTCTTAGTTTGACACATTTCTTTTGCACAAGTTTATTTCTTAATACTCTACTTTGTGCTAACTCCATTGATCAACATACAAGTTAGTGATACATTTTTTTCCCTAAGGCTAAGCCTCAATCTATTTTTATTCATGAGACAGAATACTCTTTCCAGATAATAGGCCTATACAAATTTACTTAAGTTTTAAAATGACCTCATTATATCTTAGTATCTTCAAAATAAGGTTGCAATTAAATGTCACGTTGAGGAATCTCACTGACAGCATATTGGCAGCTCTTCTCTATCATGATTTTTGTGGTATCACCTGATTAGGAATGCTACTGAAGACACATGTTAAAGAAAATTGCAAAACGATTAATTTGACATCTGTAATTTGAAAAGAAAATGGAAGTTCAGTAACTATGTAGTGAATTCATAATAGGCAAAGATGTATAAATCATCTAATATTCCAATTAATAAACATTATTGAGTTAGGGATAGATCTAGGTGGTAAGAATCAGAGGTAAACAGGTAAACAAGATCTTTTATAGAGCATGTGCTTGTGGGAGGATAAACTTCAATTTAAAAGGTGAACAAATAATTAAACATTTCACTGAACATAATAAAAAAGTATAATGTGTATTATGGCAAGGAAGGCTGAATACTTTTCAAACAACTAACTTGTACTTCTACTCTTTTGGCTATCTAAGCCTGATGAAGTGGCCTAGGAGAAAGAAAAATGTAAAAGAAGAGATATCTATTAAAAATAAATACTATTTTTTAAAATTAAATTTGAGAATTACGAAAAGCATAATTTTGCCCAAAGTAGAACTGAAGACTAGACTAGCATAGAAAAGAGAGTTGAAGAAACATGCGTTTAATAGTTACTAAAGCTGTTAACCTTATATTATACCTCAAGAGATAATGTGGTTAAAAATAAATTGAAAATATGTAAACTTGATATACAAATTGCTATAGACAATTGCTCATTTTAGCCTGAACAAATGTGACAATTTCTTGCCAGATTTTTGGGATAATCATTTTAGATAGACACTTCAGTTTTCTAAAGACTGTCTTGAATGTATGTCTTGTAGTTCCCGAAATTCCTTTGTGTATAAACATAACTCCTGTTATCTATAGGCAATATTCATACACTACAGAGAGATGTTGTTTGTGGTTTCTTTTGTTGTATTGTGTTTCTGCCGTAGTGTTAAGGAAGAGGCAGTTGGTGATATAAGCATCTACATTGCTACTGTCATGAAAAACCATGAATTCTGAAACATTTATTTTTCTAAGAACTAGAAATCCATTCTTGTCTTCATGTTTTGTTTTACTTTTTCCATATATCTGGTGAATTTCAAGAGAAGTGTTAGATTATTTTCTGATACGAGAAGTTGAATTACAATAAAACACTATTTAAAGATGAGATTGATATGTAAAATATTGCAGTAAGTAACTACTTAAGACTGGGTTTGTACAAGATGATGGATGGCTCTTTGGTGTAGTTAGGTAACACCTTATTGTTCAGCAGTTTAGGATGTGGACATATCCTCAGGTCACCAGAGGAGGAGTTGAGTACAGTACTTAGGACAAACAACAGTAAGTACTTTAACAGTTCAACACTAAAAATTGAATGCCTTACCACAGTGTTTCTTAACCATATAAAATCTAAAATAGATATTCTTGATCAGAAGATAGTCACTTAAAGACTCAGACAGTTTAGCTGGTTATAGTGGCCTGTAGTCCTAGCTACTTGGGAGGCTAATGTGGGAGGATCCCTGTAGCCCAGGAGGTGAAGCTACAGTGAGTTATGATCAAGCCTCTGCACTCTAGCCTGAGCTTAAGAGTGAAACCCTGTCTCAGTATGTAGATTAGATATAGATAGATAGATAGATAGATAGATAGATAGATAGATAGATAGATGATAGATAGATAAATAGACAATAGATAGAGAGAGAGAGAGAGACAGACAGACAGACAGACAGACTCAGACTCCTTTAACTTTCTGGCTTCACCTTCCTTAAGAACCTTGGAGTTGTCTGTGTTTGGCTGTTTGCTAGGGAAATTTTAGAGAGGATCCCAAATAGGAAAAGTGACACAAGTTACTTTCACCCATATTCAGTTGCCCTGCACTCATCTAACTGCCAGAGAGACTGGGAAATGCCCAGGGAGCAATTCTGCAATCTCTTTCATAGTGAGGGAAATTTGTGTATTCTGGTGCCCAGAGGCCGTAAAGACTAAATGTGACCATATAAAATGCCTACTACATTTTTAAAATTAAAACTGTTAGGTAAAATAAATGAAGAGAATTATTATTCATCTAGGAGGCAGCAAGATGAATTTTTTACTGTTTTTAGAAACGTTTGCATTGTGAGTGTGATGGATAGGCATGTTTGGAGTAGCCTAAATAATTTAAATGTGAATATATGTTTCCTTCTTTGCTCTTATAACCTCTAAATACTCTTTTAAATTTCTTTTATTTTACTTTTTTTTTTGAGGTGAATTTTTGCTCTGTTGCCCAGCCTGCAGTACAATGGCACAATCTTGGCTCAGTGCAACCTCTGTCTCCTGTGTTCACATGATTCTCCTGCCTCAGCCTCCAGGATAGCTGGGATTCCAGGCATCTGCCACCACGGACCCAGCTAATTTTTTGTATTTTTAGTAGAGATGGGGTTTCACCATGTTGACCAAGCTGGTCTCAAACTCCTGACCTCAGGTAATCCACTTGCCTTGGCCTCCCAAAGTGCTGGGATTACAGGTGTGAGCCACCATGCCCGACCAAGTTACTTTTTTTATTTAAGGCGCTATCTTAACAACGTAAGGCCTAAAAGAGAAAGTGCCAAGGGGAGGGGGGAACACTCTGAGAAGTTAGGGCAAAGAATTAGGACAGTTGTCAAATAACAAACAATAGATTTGTTTTAGCAATGGTCTTGGCTAAAAGTTACAAACCTTATTTGTGTAATACATGAGACTGTTTCATCATTTTTCTTTCTTGCTGTCTCATGTTCTTTTTCAAGCCAAAAAGGGATATATTCTTATAACTGGAAGTTTAATGGAAAAACTTTAACTTAACTCTATGCTGAGGGTACAAATCATGTTATGAAGGCTCAATTTCTCTGTCTACCTCAGAAGAGTTCCCTCCTGTGTCAGGCAGAAAGCCCACTGACACTAATAACTAACCATAGGGGAAGGGGCATATGATGTCATTTCTATCTTAGCTGAGTGTTGTAAGGAACATAACTCTTCCTACATCTTCTTACCTACCTTCTTGATTGAATTGGCAATCATATTACCTTAAATCGTGTTTATATAAAGATGTCATTAAAATTTTTATATTTATGGGCACTATTTAACATCTTTATTTTACAGTGGAATTAAGCAGCTTTCTAAGAACACACGGGTAGAGATTGATATTTTCTTACTCCTTCAGTCTGTTTATTCTGTTTTCCTGCAACATATGAGTCATATATACATAATTGATTTTTAGATGCTTGCCCAGAGTTTAACTTCTTTTTAGCTCAGTCATTGTAGATGTTACTATGGACTTGTTGGCTAAAACTGGCTTTATTTTAGATTTGATTTTTTATATAACTGATTTTTATAATGTAAATGATATTTGATATGGATGAGATGAAAAATAAATATATTTTATAATTCTAGAAAAGAGCAAATAGGGCATGAATCATATATATCATTGAAGCAGATTTAATTGTTTTAAAGTTAATTTGATTTTGATTGAATTTCTACAATGAAGCTATGAACGGCTCACTCATTTCTGAGTAACCTCTATAGATCTTGATTCACCTTCCATTCCCAGTTGTTAGAACTCTATGATATTATGCAACTTAAGAAAAAAACAAAGTAAGTGATGACTTTTAAGCTAAGATAATGAAAAATATTTTCAATTCTGTGAATGAACAAGAAATGAAGCTAATTAATTAAAACTATTGGGAATTCATTTGAAGCAGTCTGTGATTAAACACAAGGCTTTATCACTGAACAATTAAGTAAATTTGGCCTCAGGTGTCTTTCTTCACTCCCCAGAGAATGAGTGATGAAATTCTGGTTTAGAGTTATACTTTATTACAGATTTACCTATTATAATTGATTCAGCTTGGCTATAAAATTCCAGTGGAATAACTGATGCAAATAACATATTATGTTAATATGTCAACTTATCATGAGTTAACTTTAATTTCAGCAATAGAAGAAAACATAACTTCTCTGACCATTTCCACAGATTAGTGCAACATAGTAAGAATGAAATAAACTATCATGGTTTGTATTATCAATAATATTTTATACAGAAATTAGTTAAATAAAATATTAGACATCCATGGTTAAGTACAGAAAATAATTTTAGAGTCACATTTAAATAGAATAATATTAGTAAAGAATAATTGATCATTTGGAAGGAGACCATTTTAATGCTTCTTCTTGAGAGAATCTTTTGGTTTAAAATAACATATTTTAGAATGCATAAATCTCAGGCTGGGCATGGTGGCTCATGCCTGTAATTCCAGAACTTTGGGAGGCTGAAGCAAGCAGATCACCTAAGGTGAGGGTTTGAGACCAGCCTGACCAACATGGAGGAAGCCTGTCTCTACTAAAAATACAAAAAAAATTAGCTGGGCTTGGTAGCACATGCCTGTAATCCTAGCTGCTTGGTAGGCTGAGGCAGGAGAATCATTTGAACTGGGAGATGGAGGTTCCAGTGAGCCAAGATCGCACCATTGTACTCTAGCCTGGGCAACAAGAGTGGAACTCCATACCCCATCTCAAGCCAATAATTAAAAAAAACAAAGCAAAAGTCCCAAACACTGGCTTTTTCTGAGATGATTGGCATGTGTACTGATAATAAATTCACTGGTATTTACAAGATTTTTTTTTTCCTATGAATTATGTTACTAATGACAATCTGAAAAATTGTATACAAGAAGTAAATGAATGAAAGTAATGAGGCATAAATTCAAGTAAGACATTCTAATATTGATAAATTATCAAAGAATATCCTCCTTAGTAGCAAATCAGCTTATCCTTCAAAATATATAATTTGAAACAATATATGAACTAAGTTAGCGGAGTGTAAACTTATAGTTTATTTATAAATTGTCTTTCTGAAAGATATCAGCCTACTCTTAACTATATATCTTTCCACGTGAAGTTGTTCTTTGAAGAGAGAAAGCTATAGCTCCAAAATTCAAACTGTGGAACCATGATTATTAAAGGGTAGCTTTAATAATGTAAAGCTATACTTTATATTTTTGTAGCTTTGAATCAGTCAGGTCGGGATTGATTGAACAACATTAGAATGGGTTGTGATGGTATAATTGTTTGTCCTTAATGTAAGTTATTTAAGAGTTTGGGAGCTAGGCTGGTGGCTCATGGCTCAAGGGAGGTGGATGGATCCCTCAAGATCAGGAGTTCAAGATCACATTGGGCAACATGGTAAAGCTTGTCTCTACAAAAAAAAAAAAAAAAAAAAAAATAGTCAAGTATGATGTATGCCTGTAGTCTTAGTATTCAGGATACTGAGGTGGGATGATCACTTGATCTCAGGAGTTTGAGGCTGCTTTGGGCTGTAATTGTGCCATTTATTGAATTGGGATTCATTTCTCTATCACTTGTTTTTGTCACCTGTATCAAATAGCAGATAGTTGTAGGATTGAGGTCTTTTTTCTGAGTTCTTTTCTGTTCCATTGGTCTGTGTGTCTGCTTTTGTACCAGCACCATGCTGTGTTGGTTACAGAAGCCCTGTAGTATACTTTGAAGTCAGGTAGCACGAAGCCTCCAGCTTTGTTCTTTTTTGTTAGGATTGCCTTGGCTATGTGGGTCTTATTTGGTTCCATGTGAATTTTAAAATAGTTTTCTCTAGTTCTATGAAGAATGTCAATGGCAGTTTAATAATAATAACATTGAGTTTATAAATTGCTTTGGGCAGTATGACCATTTTAATGATATTGATTCTTCCTATCCATGAGCATGGAATGTTTTTCTATTTGTTTGTATCATTCCTGACTTCTTTGAGCAGGGGTTTATAGTTCTTCTTGCATATCTCTTTCATCTACCTAGTTAGCTGTATTCCTAGATACTTTATTCTTTACGTGGCACCTATGAATGGTAGTTTGTTCCTTGTTTGGCTCTTAGCTTGAATGTTGTTGATATATAGGAATGCTAGTAATTTTTCACCTTGATTTTATAACCTGAGACTTTGCAGAAGTTGTTTATCAGCTTAAGAAGCCTTTGGGCTCAGACTATGAGGTTTTCAAATATAGAATCGTGTTGCATGCAAACAGGGATAGTTTGACTCCTTCTCTTTGTATTTGTTTATTTTTCTTGTCTGATTGCCCTAGCCAAAAATTTCAATACTGTGTTGAACAGGAGGAGTGAGAGAGGGTATCCTTGTCTTGTGACAGTTTCAAGGGGAATGCTTCCATCTTTTGACCATTCAGTTTGATGTTGGCTATGGATTTGTTATACATGGCTCTCATTATTTTGAGTTATGTTCTTTTAATACCTAGCTTATTGGGAGTTTTTATAATGAATAGATGTTAAATTTTATCAAAAGCCTTTTCTGCTTCTATTGAAATATTAATAAACATGTAATTTTTGTCTTTAGTTCTGTTTATGTGATCAATCACGTTTATTTACTTGCGTATGTTGAACCAACCTTGTATCCTGAAAATGAAGCCCACTTGATTGTGATGGATAAGCTTTTTGATGTGCTGCTGGATTTGGTTTGCCAGTATTTCATTGAGGATATTTGCATGAATGTTTGTCAAAAATAATGACCTGAAGTTTTATTTTTTGCATTGTGTCTCTGCCAGATTTTGGTGTCAGGATGATCCTGGTCTCATAGAATGAGTTAGGGAGGAGGTCCTCCTCCTCAATTTTTTTGGAATAGTTTCAGTAGGAATGATACCAGCTCTTCTTTATACCTCTGGTGGAATTCAGCTGTGAATCCATCTGGTCCTGGGCTTGTTTTGCTTTGTAGACTATTTATTACTGCCTCAATTTCAGAATTCATTATTGGTCTGTTCATGGATTCATTTTATTCCTGGTTCAGTCTTGGGAGGGTCCAGGAATTTATCCATTTCTTCTAGATTTTCAAGTTTATGAGAATAAAGAAAGGCCAGGTCACCCAAAGGGAAGCTAATCAGACTAACTGCAGACCTCTCAGCTGAAATCCTATATGACAGAAGAGATTGGGAACCAATATTCAGCATTCTTAAATAAAAGAAATTATAACCTAGAATTTCATATCTTGCCAAACTAAGCTTCATAAGCAAAGGAGAAATAAGATCCTTTTCAGACAAGAATATGCTGAGAGAATGTATTACCACCAGACCTATCTTACATGAGCTCCCCAAGGAAGCACTAAATTTGAAAAGGAAAGATTGTCAGTAGCCACTAAAGAAACACACTGAAGTACACAGACCAGTGACACTGTAAAGCAACCACATAAACAAGCTTGCAAAATAACCAGCTAAACACCATGATGACAGGAGCAAATTTACGTATATAAATAGTAACCTTGAATGTAAACAGGCTAAATGCCCCAATTAAATTACACAGAATGGCAATCCGGATAAAGAACCAAGACCCACTGGTATGCTGCCTTGAAGGACCCTTCTCACATGCAATGACACACATAGGCTCAAAATAAAGGGATGGAGGGAAATCTTCTAGGAAAATGGAAAACAGAAAAAAGCAGGTATTCCAATCCTAATGTCTAACAAGACAGACTTCAAACCAACAAATTTAAAATAGATAAAGAAGATCATTACATAATGGTAAAAAATTCAATTCAGCAAGAAGATCTAACTATTGTAAATATATATACATCCAATATAGGAGCACCCAGATTCATAAAGCAAGTTCTTAGAGACCTTTGAAGAGACTTACACTCCCACACAATAATAGTGGGAAAATTTAACATCTCACTGACAGTATTACACAGATCATTGAGACAGAAAATTAACTACGATATTCAGGACCTGAACTCAGCACTGGATTGAATGGACATGATATCTATAGAACTCTTCACCCAAAAACAACAGCATATACATTCTTCTCGTTGCCACATGGCAGTTACTCTAAAATTGATTACATAATCAAAGTTAACACATTCCTCAACAAATGCAAAATAAATGAAATAATAACAAATAGTCTCTTGTACCACAGCACCATCAAATTTGAAATTAAGACTAAGAAACTCACTCAAAACTATACAATTATATGGAAATTGAATAATCTGCTCCTGAATGACATTTGGGTAAATAATAAAATTATGCAGAAATCAAGAAGTTTTGAAACTAATGAGAACAAAAATATCCCAGAATCTTAGAGACACAGCTAAGGAAGTTTTAAGAGGGAAATTGATAGCACTAAATGCCTACATTAAAAAGTTAGAAAGATCTCAAGTTATAATAACAAAGTAATATCACAACAAAAAGAATTAGAGAACCAAGAACAAACAAATCCTAAAGCTAGCAGAAGACAAGAAACAACTAACATCAGAGCTAAACTGGAGGAGAGAGACATGTAAAACATTCAAAAAATCAATGAATCCAGGAACTTGTTTTTTGAAAAAAGTTATAGATAGACCACTAGCTAGACTAATAAAGAAAAAAGAAGATTCAAATAAACACAGTCAAAAATGACAAAGGGGATATTACCAGTGATCCCACAGAAATACATATTTTATGATTTTTAAAAATGCAAATAAAATATTTGGAACTTACCCAGACAGTAAGCAGTGCCCTTAAAGGATATGTACAGCACACCTTTATCAGCCTTAAAGCCATGCTGTGTAATGGGGTAAGAACTGCTTCAGTATTCAATTCAGATGTTCATCTTCAACCACACTTAAAGAGCTTCTGCAACTATCAACTTTATAAACATAGTAAAGTATAAATTATATGGAGAAAGACCTAATTCATTCTTTTTTTTTTTTTTTTTGAGACGGAGTTTCGCTCTTGTTACCCAGGCTGGAGTGCAATAGCGCGATCTCGGCTCACCGCAACCTCCGCCTCCTGGGTTCAAGCAATTCTCCTGCCTCAGCCTCCCGAGTAGCTGGGACTACAGGCACGTGCCACCATGCCCAGCTAATTTTTGTATTTTTAGTAGAGACGGGGTTTCACCATGTTGACCAGGATGGTCTCGATCTCTTGACCT
>PVKV010000077.1:146545-357085 GCA_004027835.1 Alouatta palliata | reverse complement strand
TACAGTGTTTCAGGCTCTTCTCATCAAAGAACTTGGAACAGTTTTCAGCAAAGAGGTATGTCTATTCAACTCTGAATGGATCCTATTTTCCTAACATTACTCAGACCCTTCTGTGCATCTAACTTGGCATATAATGTCTTTTTTCCCCCTTTTATTGTAGTTACTATTATAATTTGCTGTTATCTTAACTTTCATCACTGCTTTCCTAAAGAGGGCATGCTTTAATACATTTATTTTGTTGTTGTCGAAACAGAGTCTCTCACTGTTGCCCAGGCTGGAGTGCAGTGCCGTGATCTTGGCTCACTGCAACCTCCACCTCCCAGGTTCAAATGATCCTCCTGCCTCAGCTTCCCCAGTAGCTGGGATTACAGGTGCCTGCCACCACATCCTGCTAATTTTTTTTGTATTTTTAGTAGAGACAGAGTTTCACCATGTTGGCCAAGCTGGTCTTGAACTCTTGACCTCATGATTTGCCGGCATTGGCCTCCCAAACTGCTGGGATTACAGGTGTGAGCCACTGTGTCTGACTTTAATATACTTAAAAAATATTCAATGTTTATTTTACTTTCTGTCTTCAATGTGACTTAGATATGAAGCTACTCTGCATCTCTGTTTTGATTCAAGAATTTTGTGTCCTGTTTTTCTAGTGCTGATTCTCTATTATATATCTACTTTGGCAAAAAAGTACAAATTGATCTTAAATTATTTAATTTTTCAGAAAATGTACATTACTAATTTGATTTTGAGTTCAATTTGAATAGGTCCTTCACTGGATGGAAATGACATTTCTTTTGCAAACTGAAGAGTGCAAGGGCAGGTGATGAGAGGGTGGAAAATAAAAAGGTTATAGTCACTGAGCATCATGGTATATTTATGCAACAGGTGCAAAAATGTAACTCCTTCCAAAAAAAAATGGCTGAAATAAAAAAGAAGAAAATGCATAACATAAAAAGTAACTCATTTTACTAACTCTGATAGATATTGTGATCTGGAAACACAGAATTCCAGATCACAATATCTATGTAATAAAATCTTATGGCTTTATGACTTTATCCAAGCCAATGGTCATTTTCCGTTTATGCTTTAAATGTTCAATATATATGAATAAAAAGAGAACAGAGCAATAAATAAAATATATATGTAAGAATTGGATTAAATAATAGTGAAGTTAAAGCAATAAGGAACTGATAGGGTGAAGTAGTCTGAGACAGTCTTTATTTTATATTTTCATATTCTGCTCTGATTCATTAAAAATGCCTGTATCTTAATCATATCCTATTTGGTCACAACTAAAATCTGCATTAAAATATTTGCTTTTAAAACTGGCCAAGCAATTCTTGAAATGATGCTTCATTTGCTTCACTATCAAGAACTAGAAAAATGATTTTCATGAACTATGCTCCTCAACCATTCATGGTTAAGACTTGAGGGTGTTTTTATTGAAGCCTGTGGTGTACATCTGAAAAACCAATGATGCCTAAAGGAGTTTAGAATCACAAGTTTGTGACATGAAAAAAGTGAAAGAATGTTTAGTTTGAAGGGAAAAGCCCAAGAAAATTGCTTTTTAAAGTAGTTTGACACGTTTATTACATTACTTTAATATATAAGTTGATAGGTATATTCTACATGGAATATATGAATCTTAAATGTGTGGTTAATGTCATTAAATATATCTATATAGCTTAAATGCAGTTTCAATAGAAATTGTTTGATACTTTGCTAGCTTCTACCTTGTTTTATGTAGTTAAGATCCTCACAGAGAAAAGACATATTCATATTCTAAATGATTAACTTAAGTAACTTTGGTATACTGTTTAAAAGGGATATAAAATAATATATACTATGTGTAATGATTACCTGAAGAATTTTGACTAATGAATAAATTAATAAGATTATATGTTATAATTCCATGAGAAAACAATATAACTGAATTCTAGATTATGCCAATTTAGGTTCATCTTGACCATTCATGTTGATGCTAGATGCTGTTGAATTGTATGGTTATTATAATCTTCAACATAATTTGCAGATATATTTCATGTATTTCTTTATCAGTGAAATCGTTTTGATCCTTTCATAGGATGTTGTTTTCTGTTGGTTTCTTATTAAAATCATCATTCTTGGGGCCATTTCTCATATGTTTCAAGATGTTGCTAATCCTTGAGTAACTCTCCATTTTATCTACCACACTTATGAATGATAATTAAAAGTTTTTCTCTAATTACATCACAATTTGCTGAAATATGTACCCTAAAATTTCTCAAAATTGTTTATTTTTACCATTTTCCATGACATTTACATAACATTTTCTACCTTAAGTAAAGCCACTTAAGTACTAATTAAGTACTTATTAGATGTTAAGGTTTTAGAGAGAATTTTTGTTTTATTCATCTACATAGTCCCCAAATAGAGCCCAAACCTGGCACTTAGCAAGCATTCATTAAATACTTACCAAATGAGGAAATAAAGGAATAGAATGGTCTGTTTGGAACAAATTCAACAAAGTAAGATTTTGAGCAATTGTTTCTGTGTCGATTTAGAATACACTCAGAAAAAAACATTTAGATATTTGTCCTCTAAGTACACTTAGTGTAAGGTTCAGAATTATAAATAGAATATTCAGCCCATCAAACTCAATTTTAAAAATATTTAATCATTATGACATTTTATATAAAGCATAATGTTAGACACTGTACAGGACATTGCTGTTAAAAAAAAAAGATACATATTCTCACTGGAAGTTCATGACCTATTGTGTGAAGTAGATAAAATTATACATAACTTGGGTAGTAATAATACTAAAATTCAGCTTATCTCCATGGGCATTCATTTGATGTGTCTTTTCTATAACGATATAATAAAGTTCAGATGAAATTGAGTAAAATGTGTTCTGAAGACTATAGAACTAGAGAAATACAGGGTACTGGTTTTTCAGGTAGCGTTTTCAAAAACATTATTATAATACTTAAAAAGTATAGACTTAAAAATAAACATGTGATGGTATATAAACACCTATATAAAATAGACTGTTTTCTAACATTTAAAAAAAATCAATTAGCTTGCTGTCGCTAAGAGGGATGGTTAATCTTTTTCATTTTGCTGTGTAAAAAAATTTAATATGAAATTCTTTTTTCTTTTTTTGAGACAGGGTCTCACTCTGTTGCCCAAGCTAGAGTGCAATGGTGTGAAAACGGCTTACTGTAGTTTTAATCTCTTGCGCTTATCAAATCCTTCCACCTCAGCTTTCTGGGCAGCTGGGACTATAGGCATGTGCCACGATGCCTGGCTAACTTTTAATATTTTTTTGTAGAGAGGGTCTCCCTGTGTTACTCAGGCTGGTCTTGAATTCCTGGCCTCAAGCAAGTCTCCTGTGTTGGCCTACCAAAGTACTGGGATTATAGGCATGATTCTCTGTGCCTAACCATATTGAAATATTTTTAAAAATTGGGATACATTTCTCAAATGTGATAAAGTTTTCTTTGCCATTTCTTCTTTAAGTACAAGTGTATTTTATGGCTTTCATATGTAAATAAAAGTAAAATATTATGTAACTTTAAGTTTATAGAAATATATAGAAATCAATGGCTTTCTTAATTATATAATTTGTTCCATGAGAAGGATTTTCTTTTCAAGTCAATGTTAGGTCAATTATTCAGAACCTCAAGTTCTGTTTTTTGTTTTATTTTACTTTAGTTTCCTCTAGAAATCATATCAACTACTTTCATTTTCTGCCTTGAATTAGCTTAGCACTTTAAAAAACTGTGTATAAAACAACTTGGTTAATTTTGGTTGGTTTACTTGTACTTTGATCTTTGAAGTAAATTAGAAGAAAGTGGAGCTATTACTTAGGCAAGCATCTTTCAACACTAGAGCATTTATTCAAATGTGACTATTTCAGGCAAACCTTTTGTGAGGATGGCATATTTATATGTTTTTTGATAATTTAAAAAATGAATATAGATTATATTGATTTTTTGCATTCATGTTTTTTAAATTTTTTTAAATATATATATATATATATATATATATAATTTTTATTGCATTTTAGGTTTGGGGGTACATGTGAAGAACATTCAAGATTGTTACATAGGTACACACCTGGCAGTGTGACTTGCTGCCTTCTTCCCCATCACAATTAAATTTTTATCAGTGATTTAAACTGTTCCTTTTTTCCATTTATCAAATGAATATTTATTTTTACATCTCTCCTAAGTTCTGTAGCAGATATTTTTCAGTAACGTACTGAGAATATTGGTCTAATGTCAAAAAGCATAATATTTTCAGTATTACCCTTGATGCACAAAGCTCTTTCATATGCTGTCCTTGTTTTTTCCTCTTTTCTTGATACAACACTGTCAACACATTATTTCATGGTAATGCAGAAACAATTAGTTATATAAATTAGGTAATCGTTTATCAACAAAGGCCTTGTATTTGTGCTGTGTTAGGTAAAAGTCTGTGTGGAGGACCTGTCATATATTTAAACAAATTATATTAGGCATTTTTTAAAAGGTAACATGGAAATAATTAAATTTTACATTCTGTGTAAAAAACAGTGAGCACAGTGTCAACTATATAGTGAGTACTCATAAAAGTAATGTTCTAAGAGTAGTAATAATGATAGTAAAAAAAATACTATTTCTAGTGTTGTGAATTACAGTAGCAGAATTTTATTTGAGTAGAAAAGTGTCCCATAGAATCTTAATCCCCATGACCTAATTTTTTTTTTTAATCTATCTTTTTGTACACTAACACTTTCTAACAGGGATTTGAGGTAACTGTGTCAGCTAAACGAACTTAGCATGAAGTATTTTTTTAAGTTTTATTTGTGTGTCAGCTAGTAGAGATTGCATCAGATTTTAATATTGGGACCTGCTTAAGGAAATTAATGGAGGATTAAGAGAACAAATTCTAGAAAAGAGGTGAAAGGTTATTCAGTGATGAAATTCAAGGGTGTTAGATGAAATGTCACCTGTGTCATTATTTTATTAATTTCAGCTACTTTTGGATATTCTTGTAGTTCATGAACTTAAAGCCACAATGCATTTTCTAGTTTAACATAATTCTGAAAAAAAAATCTGTTGAAAGTGAATTGTTTCAGAAATTGCTGATTGGAGGTTAAATGTGATATTTATATGAAAGGGCTTTGTAAACTGCAGTATGCATATAAAGTGCCAGTGCTGTGATGATGTTGATAAAGATGACTGGCATGAGAACAAGTAAATATCCACATTCATTCTCCAGAAGAGGAGGAGAATATTGATGTCACTCGTGTTAATGAGCATATCATGAACCTAGTACCCCACCACTGGGAGTATAATCCAATTTCTCAACCACTGCAGAAGTCTAGTATGATTAATAGCTTCCTTCCCAAGAAAAAGATGGTGAAGTTGACTCAGGAGAGAGAAATACCATGTATCTTTGTCCAGTTTCCTTAAAGGGAATACAATAAATGGGAATAACTAAAGAGATGATCACAAGCATTTGTCCACTGTACCTGTAAGAAGTTGCACAGAGACTATTCATTTTTTCATTTGTTCCTCCCTGTAAGACATTGTTAGTTTTTATATTTAAATTGGTTTAGTTACTTATGCGTATAAAGGAAATGGATGACTTTGTTTGTTTATAAATTTGCTTATAAATAGAATATCTTAGCCTTAATGTCCCCAAGTTGTATTAGGCAAGCTTTTTAACAGTGAATGAAAAAAAAAATCAAATCAATGTAGAAAACTTTGCTATTGCAAAATTAGGTTACAATGTGGAGAGAGAGAGAGAGAGAAAGGAGAGGAAAGAGAGGGTGACAGGCCTATTTACCCATCTAAATGGATATTTATTTATCTATTCATCCACCGCCAATCCAGCAATCTGTATAATAATAAATCCAGGTTAGAAAAATAGATATTAATATGAGAATATTAATTTAAATTTTTCTCGTAACGTATAAATATTTTATGGATCATATTAATGGTATATTGGCAGATACTGCTAATTTTTATTACTTTTAGAAAACCCCTAAGACAACTCTATAAGCAATAAAATTAAACACTTGCCTCAAATTAATAAGTCAGTCAACCTTGGCATTTTGGACTTGATTATTCTTTGCCTAGTGGTGGGGGTGGGAGGTGGGGACAAAGGGCCATCTGGTCCATGTATGACATCTATCAGCATCCCAGATGTCTACCCACTAGATGCCAGTATCAGCCTCCACCCCTCACCCAAGATGACAACCACAAGTATCTCCAGACATTGCCACATGTCTTCTGGAAAGCAAAACACCCCAGCTGAGACCTATATGAAGGTCTGTTTTAGACCCATGTGAAGAATACTATAAACTGCCATCCACGAATATATATGAAATCACAGGTACTAACATAATTCATTTGAAGATTAAAAGCGTATTAGTCACACAGAAAAATATATTAGATACATATACCTACTATCCAGATTTAGCAGACACACAGATATTAATGTCATTTAAAAGAATTTGTAAAAAGAAAGGTGTTAGTTTAACCTCAGATAACCAAAAGTTCCTATAGTATTTGGGAAAATTCCACAGACTTATTCCTTATCCCAGTTTTTTACAGCACCATCTACCAAGTCTCTCATGCTAAAAACCTCAGTCATTTATTGTTGCTTATTCTTCCTCAATTTCCACATCCAGTAAGTCATGAAGTATTTTTTTATTCTACCTCAGAAAGGTGACTTGTATCTCTGAGCCACCTAATTTGTATCCGCTGCTTTCCTCATCTCTTGCCTGGCAAGAAGTTCCTAACTTTTCTCTCTCCACCAGCTTCTCACCAGCCTACTCCATTTTTACCCTGCAACTAAAGACATAATTCTACAAAATAAATCAAGGCCTAAATTATCTGTATGCAATGCCACCAGTTCCCCATTTCCTAATGTAAAGTAATAAATTCCTACATTTTTTTTTTCCCAATCAAGTCCCTCTCCTCCCTGAGTAATTTTCCATTCAGTAGTCTTAGACCTGTGAACAATGCTAGGCTCTCTCAAGACACTTTGACATTAGACATATTCTCTCTGCCTACATTGTATAAATATTTCTTACTAACATATTCAGCTCCTGCATATGAATAGAGGAATTTGATAGCAAGGAACACTATGTGATATGAAATTGTTTGGTTCCTAATTTCATATATCAAGTGGCCAGATATAAATAGGCAAGGGACATTTTTATGTTTTTCATTGATTTTTCCACTTGATGGCCTATTTGTATACTTTTATAAGCAAATGTTACACAAATACTGAACATGTCACAAAATGAATATGTAGCTTAAAGCGTTTGGAGAAGTGATACTCCTTTGTAACTGTCAGTCTACATCAAGAAATAGAGCTATGCTAGCCACCCCAGATACCTCACTACATACCCTATGCCAGTCTCAAATGCTTTTATCCCCCAAAGTAACCACCATTCTTACTTGTATGGAAATTACTTTCTTGTGTGTCGTTCTAGTTTTATCACCCATGTATGTATCCCTAGACACTATAGGTTGGTTTTAACGTCTTTTTTTCCAAATTGTCTTTAAGGCATGTGACATAAGTCCCTCCTCCTCTTTTTTCCCCTCTTCTTATAATTTACCTATTCAAAAATATTCCTAGGACATTTTTCTGAGGAATTTTCTGAAGGCTAGGTTTTGTTAATTGCATATTCATGATAGAATTCACTGTGTTTCTCTGTCTTTTGTACTTCAACAAATTGGCAGTTAGATTCAGAGACTTGATAATACTCGTGTTCAGTCTCTTTGATGAAACCATAGGTGGTGGTGTGTTCATTCAGTGGGAGGCACATAATGTCTTGTTGTTGTCAAGAATGTCAAATATCTGAGATTTTAGAGGGTTTGCAAGCTAACAAGTTAGTCTGTCACTTGTGTTGGCAGAAGACACAAGACTCAATGGCACAGCAGTCAGCATGAGCTTTATGTTTACATGGGTTCCCATTGCCCCTGAGGCAAGTCCCATGGAAATGAATGGAAAGAACAGGTGGATACTGTATCAAAAGAGATTTATGTCACCACTGCAGAACTTTGAGCTTACAAAACCCCATTTTTATTAAAAGGGCTGCTAACAAATCTGCCCTCTATCCTGGAAGGAGAAACTGTCTTGCTATTCCAATGCTGTTTACTATACAAACATTCTTGAAAAAAATAGTTCAGGAGCAAAGCTGCTACACACCATGCAGAAACAACACAGAGAATTGTCTCCCAACATTTTTTCTCTATTATTGTGATGTCATTTGCAATTACTAACCAATGATGCTGAATACCTAGAACCATTACTTCATAAAGACTTCCAGAATGGTGATACTCTCATTTTTAAAAATAAATATTATTTTAGGAAAGATTTAGGTTCACAGAAAAATTGTGAAGAAAATACAGCATTATTATATAGCTTATACTCAGTTTCCCCACTATTATTAAAGTCTTACATTATTATGGTACCCATTTATTACAATTAATGAATCAAAATTGGTTAATACTGTAATTTAAAATTTATTTTTCACTTATTAGTTGGAACACCTTATAAGACATGGTACCTGATAAAGACTGAATTTTGTGTTACCACAAAATTCCTGTGCTGAAACCTAATCCCCAATATGATGGTATTTGAAGGTGTGGCATTTGGGAGATAATTTTAAGTCATAAGAGTAAACTGCTCACTAACGGAATTAGTGCTTTTATAAAAAAGAACCTAGAGAGATCCCTTGCCCCTTCTGCTATGTGAAAACATAGAAAGACACTGGCCTCAAGGTGTGGGCCCTCACAAGACACTCAATTTGCTGACACCTTGACCTTGGATTTCCCAGCCTCCAAAATTATAAGTAGCAAATTTCTGGCATTTATAAATCATCCAGTCTGTGGTAATTTTCTATACAAGACCAAACAGACTAGAGTACTATCTTCAACCTGTTATTTGGTTGCCTTTGTTACAGCTAATAAAGGAAAAGGATGAATGCTTATTTTCTTTTACACACATTTTCCGAAAAGTGAATAAGTCCTTTATTATTGTCCAAAGATGAGAAATTTATGTCATTTAATATTATTACAAACTCATAGGTTTATATGTATTTTATGGATTTTAATGCATTGTAATTATCATTTTTGAAATTGAAGTTACCCCATCATTGGCCAGGAAGTGTTTATTCCAACTGGTCCTTGAACCCTTTTGATATGAACTTAGTAGTTTTGATAGCTTTCTCACTATCTGCTCTGAAAAGATGTTTCAGGATCATCTTATCTATTTCTTGCCCCATACCTAGAATCTCAAAATTTCTCCAAGAAGTCCTGGTTTCTCTTTGTGTAAAAGTATAATTTACACAAAGACACAACACTTAACAACCTTTCAGAGATTAGGCAATTATCTGTTCCTACAATTTCCTTCTCTAATATTCCTCAGGCAAATGTATCTGCTTCATCCTTAGATACACACAGGGTGCTATTGATACCCCCATTATGGTCTTTACTAATTTCTAATATTCAGAATCTTAATGATGGTTCCATTGTTGTATCTTAAACATATTATTCCTTTGCTCTATTCCGTGTTTGTCTTCCACAGTGGTTGTAAACTACTAAGGGGCCAGGTCTGTTTTATACATCTCCATGTCTTCAGAGCAAAGAATAGCTTTGAATATACTACAGGTACAGATTGCTGAATGAATGACACCAAAATATGCAAAAAGGTGATATTTTAAGAAGATATTTAAAAAGCAATACACTTTATACCTTGTAAGTAATTTATATGCAGTCTTAGAAGATACTATAATGATTACTTCACTGTAAAATTTCTATAAAGGGAAAACTTAGAGAAAAATGTTTTGTAATTAAATTGTATACTTAAAAGTGCTGAAGACACACACAAACATGGCACAAAGTGCATCTTTAAGTAACAATTATGTCAAAAGAAAAATACATTTCTTTTCCAAAATGGAAGGTGCCAATGTATGACCAGAATAGGGGATAGCTTTATAATAAGATTAGGTGTCTAATGCGTAAAATTTTAAAACAAATGGTTTACTCTTAAAGAGACAAATATACAATCATTTGCTTTCAAGTAATTGTAAATCTTCCTTGGCAACCCATCTTTTTCTAACTGGCAATCTTGTCATCAGACTAAGATCAGAAATGATAAAGGTAGTAACCACCATAAGATTAAGGACCATGTCTATTTTGCTCACCACTGTGTCTCCAGTTTGAGAAACAATGTTCTTCAAATAGTAGGTGGACAGTAAACATTTGTAGAATAGATAATTGGTTGGATGGATAGATGAATAGATGGATGGGCGGGTGGGTGGATGGATGGATGGATGGATGGATGGATGAATGGATGAATGAGGGTGAAAGCACAGAGACTTAAGGATTTGAGGAAAAAAAGTCAAGTGCAAATTTAAAAAATACTTCCACATTAGGATTGTTTGGTTATATTTGCATTGTTAATTTATGCACAGAATCTCATTTGATTTTATATATCTGTTTGAAAAGGCCTGCTAGTTTCTTGGCACCTAAGAGAATGCTTATTTTAAGACTTTTAGGGTATTTAAAGTACGTTTTTTAAGCAGATTTTACATTTCTAAATATCTGAAGCATTCTGCAGTTACTTTTGATAAATAGTCTTTCTTAGCTAATATTTTTGTCATAAAGAGACCTTAGAAAGAGGGTGTTATTCTTAAATCAAAATGATAGACCATGTTGCCACTGATAGTACTTTAAACAAGGAAGTAATTGGTACTACTGTTTGAAAATATACTTCAAAGAGACTGGGATTTTGATTTCAGGGATAAGACATATTTTGTTGTTGTTGTTGTTGTTATTTTAATATTTCCTCCTTCACTTTTTGCCTATGTGACTTTGGGCAAGCTATTTCACTTTAGTTACTTCATCTACAAAACAGAGGTAATATTCAGAGTGATTTGACCAGTAGGTGAGAGAAGACATAAGAATGCCTCACAAATGAAAGTGGAGATTTAGGAGCAGCAGCGGCCTCACCATAGCTACTGGAATTGCACCTGAGAACTGATATATGCTAATATTTAACATTATTACAAAGACAAGATACAGATTTGGTGAATTTGTTCCTGTGAGGTATAGTTAGTACACAGCTGACTTATTTGCTACTTAATAACCATTTATTAATGCACCATTAAAGGTTTAGCATTTAAGTAGCAACTTTGCCATTTTCAGACACATGGTGAGGTCCATGGCTCTTGTTATCAGGATAAGCCTGCACACCTACAGTGCCAGTGAGCTGACTTCACGCTTCCATCCTCGTGCGGTTGCCCTCTCCCTGCTGCTGGGCTTCTGCCTTTCTTGGCCTGATGTGATGCTGGTTCTTTATCTTAGAAAGATGTTCATGCAGTTATATCACAGTTGGTGTTGGGTCAATAGTTTCCCAATTTCAGGATATTTTGATGTCAGAAATAATGCATCTTAGGAATGACTAAACAGGACAATGGCAGTTTAGGCTGCACAACTAGTAAAATGACTGTAAATAAATGTTGTAATTAATGTAAAAAAAAAAAAGAAAAAGAATGCCTCACACACAGAAAACACTAAGTAATAATTTAATGTAATTATTAGAAATAGTCAGTAGCCACTTAGATACTTGTGACTTGCATAACGATACTTAAATAAGAAAAGCATTTAAATTTCGTCTACAAGTCCATGACCTCAACTTTTGTTATGTTTGTAGTCCTGATTGTATCCACAAATGTCCATAGAATGCCTATTGTGTTTGTTTGAATTTAATATTAAGAGCATCATAAGTAACATCAGACCTTGTTGTCACTAGAGGAGATGACTAAAACAAATATTTGTTTTTTATAATTTAATTAAGGCTGTGTTTTGTGTTTTTATGACCAAATATTTAGACAGATATTGAAGTGTATATTGGCAGGCTTGTCAAATCCAAGTCTGATACTTTGGCTCTCTTATTTCTGAGACTGCTCATCCTTTTCATTTAAAAATAACAACAGACTAGTCACAGAAGCAGTCACCTCTAACTTCTGCATTCTCAAAGGCCATTTCCCATATGCTTTTCAACAGAGGCAGCTGTTGTCAGCCATAATTTCATAGACGCCCATTTTCTTTTGTTAAATTTTGAAAGGGGAAGCATCACATTTATAAAAGACCTCAGACATGAAACTGTCACCCTCAATTGTGCATTGAAATGCTAGCAAGCAGTTTTCTCATCTAAACTTTGGTGACGTGTAGTTATTCCTTTAGAAATAGAAAAATACAGTTTTCTATATGCTGTGCAACACAGGGAGCCTAATGAAGAGTTCTGGATTGAGAAAAACAAGAAAAACTAATACTGAGGGCAAGCTATGAGCCAGACTTTTTGTTAAGCAAGTCATAGAGATACACTTCTTAAAATAATCCTAAGATTTGGAGATCTTAACATCCCCATTTTACAGATAAAGATACTGAGGCACAAAAAGGTCAATAAGTGGTGGAGGCAGGAGTCAAACTAAGTTTGTCAGACTACAGCATCCAGATTTAACCATGAGGCTGCTTTGTCCTAACCAATTTGGCTCTCAGTGGAGAATACTCATCATCACATGGACAACATTAATAAACATTACGATGCTTTGATTCAGGTGTAATTTCAGTTGTACGAAAGTGCTGACAACTGATAATTTCTTTTGATTTCAGCTCTATATCTAAACAAAGTTTAATTCACAGGTTTCCAAACATTCTTACTATTTTTGCATTTATGTATTCTATCTAATTTCAGTTAAAAGTCACTTCCCAAAATCATTGGAGCTTAATGAACTCAATATTATATTTTAAGTAGTTATTAAAGATTGTTAAAATGTCTATTTGAAATCCAGGCTTCAAAATATAAGCCTACCTGTATAAATATGTAGAAAACACACACACATGCACACACACACACACACACACACACACATTTTTAAATTAGAGATGATAGAATGTTCGACTTATGAATTTTTTGAAATATATACACTTAAAATTGAAATTTTGTGTGATTATGTAAATGAATCTACCAAAGATTCCAACTTAGTTTGTGTAATCTATTAAAAGAAAAACTTTAGACAAATTAAATTTAGCAAAGTTTATTTAAGAAAAGAATTGGGCAACACTCAGATCAGGAGTAGTTCAGAGATCCCTACCCAGCAATGTGGACAGGCAGAATTTATAGATGGACAAGGAAATATTATGCAGAAACAGTTTAAATGGTTACAGCTTGGGATTTGCCTTATTTGGATATAGTGATCAGTTTGGATATAGTGATCAATTGGTAGCCTGTGATTGACTGAGGCCTGGCTGCTGTGATTGATTGAGATTCAGCTACTTGTTACAAGAATATACTATTAAGTTAGGTTGTAGTTTGTTTATATACTAATTAAGTCACAGTTTGCTACATAAAAACTCAAGATACAGAGACAATTTTGGGCCAATTTAATTTAATTTTACAAACCTAACTCTAGTGTAATAAGTCTATGGTACAGGAATGTAGTCTTGATAAGGTCAGGAGATTAAGAATCAACTGGAAATGTAGAGATTTGAAGGGGAACTATTAACTGTCCAGCCAGCTCAGGAAAATATAAAGGACAAAAAAAAATCTGGTTACCTCTAGGAAGGTGAGCTAAGCAGTCTCAATGGAATTAAAGGTGTTCACTGCTAAGAAATCATGAGTTGAGAGCTGGCTAAGTGGCCAGTGTTGAATGAAATGGTCTTCAGATTCTTAGAAAGTAGAGCTCATAGCAACACTAGCAACCAGGAGACTGGCTGGAAATGGCTGAGAGTTAGCAGTTTGTTGGGATGATCTGGATCAGGTTTCCTACCTTTGGAGTATTTTTTCATGCTGTGTGTAATGAGTATGAATTCTACTCTACAGTTAGGTATATGACATTTCACATTATTTTTTTTTCCAAATCTAATTAGGTGAGACTTTGAGCCCCTCCTTGCCAGGGTGACATAATCATTGGAGTTTTAAGAAAAATGAAAAATGAAAGCAGAATTCCAAAGCAAACATACTTTTTCTACAAGCAGCAGAGATATGTAATGTTTGCTCTATGTTTATTAATGTGTTTTTATTCTGGTAAACTTTTTTATACTATGTCATAGCTAAGAATGTTTTCTGCTTTAGATATTTCCAGACATGCTGCAAAGGGCAGAGACAGAAATTAATTGCCTAGGGAAATTTAATGGAAAGCTTTACTGATAGAGAGGCTACAATTTGCTGTTACATTTGTCACCGTCAGAGAACACATAAATTCTGCAGTCATTATCAGCAGAAGAGACTTTCTATAACCTCCCTCCCACCACCATAGCTCTCTGTTCCCTAATCTTCTCTATAATACTACAGGTTTATTTGACTTCAAGTCTACTGACCTTAAGTAATCAGCATTATATTTGTTGATTGTTACCTGATGAAATGTGTTAGTATTATTTGTGGATGATATCTAATTGGGTATGAGTTCTTAAGACATTGGAGTAGACGTTAAGAATTTGGATCTTTTTAACTAATTATAGAAGGTTTTAACAAAAGTGGATAGGTATATTTTCAAAGAGATGCTTATATTAAAGAAAAATAACAAATAGGGTTTGATGCATAATTTTAGTAGAAAAAAAAACTAGGAATAAGCGTTTTACATACTTAACCAAGAACATATAATTGCTTTTAATGTGCATGAAATCATTCCTAAACACTTACTAAATATTTAGGAATTGTATGGTACTGTAATCACTTTAATCTAAGGTAGATGAAGGAACATTTAAGTATTTCTATTAAGGATCAATTTTTTTTAAAGTCAATTAAGAAGAAAAGCATAAGGAATTTATATCAAATACAGAAAAATTAATACCTGTTAAAAGAGTTGTAAAATGAAGCATAGATTCAAAAATAGTAAAGACTGACTTTTCTGAAATGATCTGGAGGTCAAAGGATAACCCAGTGAGCCAATGCAGTCTTATCTAGTCTTTGGTTGACGGACATCCACTGAAAATCCCAGGAGGCTTATAACCGCAGATTTCACTTTGTCTCTGAAATATTATACAGGAGAAACGGTTATGAAATTTCTTGTCATTTAAAAAATAATGATTTTTTTTCTGGACTTATTGCTAATATGGTTTGGGAAGTTGATTAATTTTTTTTTGTTTTTCATATCTTTTAATTTCTATCATCAAATGTCATAAGCAAAACAAATTGTCCCTTGAGTTAGAAGAGTTTTGAAGCATTTAAGGCTTTAATAATATCCTATTGTATTTATTACTTGAACAAAGCAACTGTAGAAGCCTACATTGACAATGGAAATCAATCAGTTTTACTGAGCAGAAGCTTACACCATGAGGAGGAAGATACATCTTTAGGAGAGTATTCACTCTTTGGTTGACAAAATAGGCAGACTTTCTAGAACTAAACTGTTACTGAGCCAGAACCAGAATCAGGATTTTGTCTTTGCCAGGGCATTCTTATATTTTCTGTTTACTACTGTGGTCCTGAGACATAAATCATTATAGTGTTGCTCAGACAATGTTTTGTATTAGTAGCAAGTTAATAAAATCATTTTCCATGGATTAAGCATTGCTTTCTACTTTTCAGTTCCGTTTAATCCACAGCCATTATTGAACGTTCAGTGGCAGTGTGTATATTAAGGGCTATAATATACATACGTAAAGTATAAGGAACTGTTTCTGAAATTTAGGAATAAATTGAAAATTGCATAAGCAAGATATAAATGTACCAAGAGTACATAACAGAGAAATTAAAAGCAACAGTTCTTACATAATTATGTTATTGTTAAATTGTTATTATTTGCGAACATTGTCCATAGGCAGTTCATCTGCCTGTATATTATCAGAGATAATATTTGTAGTACTTAATACCTGTTAAATATATATTATTATTTGTCAGACAGATTTCTTATATCTTCTGACCCCTGTTACTGTTTTATAATAGAAATTTTGGCATCTCTTTTTTAAAGATGAAGAAACTGAGACTCAGTGAGTTTAGGCAACCTGATCAAAGCCACAAAGCTGGTAAGCACAAAGGCTAGGTTTGGAGTCCAATTTTGCCTGGCAGACAAGCCCACATTTCCTACCATTATGCTTTCCCATAGATAAGTCCATATGTTTAAAAGTTGTTTTTATTTTCTCAAAATTTTCTGAAACAGTGAAAATGTTGTGCTACTCAGATTCCTTCTGAAGGCTGAAAGGAGAGGAACGATGGATAACTCACGTGGTTGTGTGGCCTTATCAGACATTATAACATGTAATTTACACTTTTAGATATCTCCTCACTTTTTACCCAGATCTGCCAATATTGGCACAAACCACATTATTTACTCATTTCCATCATTAAGCACTCCTACCATTACTAATTTGTTTCCTGTCATTGTTTTTATCTGTAATCAGTACACATAGCTCATGATCTGCACTGGAGTTTCCTTTTGAGATGTTTCAAGATATTTGTTCACAGAAAGACTATAAGAATACCGAGAGAATGTGACTTTGAATACCAGAAAACAGAGATCAAAATAAGGCACGATGTGTTTCTTTTAGCTATAAGAATTTTGTATTTATCTCCTATAACTCTTTTTAAAATGCTTCCATTACATAAGTTCCTCTAAATATAAAAGATTACAGAAACACCTCTTCGGTTGAGAGATTTGCTATGATATTTTTTGCTATTATTTACATTATTTATCAGAGTCAGAGAAAGGGAAATAAGATGAATAGGATTCTTCACTATCATTATCATAAAAAAATTTACTATGGACCAGCTTATGGCTGGCATTGTTCAAAATGGCTTGGACATATGCATTGTCAGTAGTAACATGGAATAATGCCCAGAGTTTACATAACAAAAGGATCTTTGTTAGGCTGTTGCTTAATTTATGCAAACCATTTTGCAAGACCAGAGGGTAATAAACAGAATGAATAATGGCAGAGGCTTATTTTGGACACTAGAATCTCAGTTATAACAGCAAATCCCTCCAGTCCTAGAATCTTTACAAGAATGTAGTTATTGGTTTTAATTTGACCTTCCATGAAAATAACACATATGTCTCTAAAAATACAGTAATATGCACCCTGGAACAAGGTGTAGGTAAATATTACAACACAATTAATTCAAATATAAATATACTTAGTAATATGCAATGCAAAGATGTTCTTAGTTATATTTTACTTTTTCTAGTAGATAAAACCACTTGGAGCATCCTCTTCTATATTAGTTGGTCCTTCTTTATATGTTCCACATTGTTCTTGGTTCATATCCCTCACACATTCTAGAGCCCTTATTATTTTCAGGTTATTTGCAGCTTTTGCTAATATATGATCCAAATGCCATGCCAAATCACACATTTATCAGTTAATAGCTAGAAAACTTTCTCCCTCTAATAAACACTAAAAAACTTACTAATAATGTTATTCTTTTGCAAATAAACCTCTTCTTTTACCTGAGTATGCTTTATCTGTGTTTTCTCTGTTGACATTATAAATGTGTTTCTCCATCTCAGGATAAACCAATGGGTTTTTACAGTTCTTTATAATAAGAGTCACTTCCTGAGTGGGATGGAAGCTAATGATAAATCTGTTTTGGAATGATGGATCTTATGATACGTTGTAGGCAAATATTCATAGTACATCCTCAATCACCACATTTATCATTGTGACCTAGATCACCAAATAATTATTGTATACAAGTTAAAAGAAAATTTTTAAATAATGAATGAAAGAATTTTACTTTTTAGACCATATGGTGTCATATTGTATTTATAATCTCTCTTTAAGAGCTCAAAGAGCTAGATAAGGGCACTCAAAGAGGTAACAGTTCAACCATTAGAACAGTGTTTTAAGGAGGAATTATAGATCCCTAGAGCTAGACTTTTCCAGGAGGTGCAGCTTTAAACAAATTGCTGTGTACAAACAATGCATATCACTGCTGAGCTCATCTCTATTAACATAGGCATTTATCTCTTCACCCCAAGACACTCACTGTCTTAGAAATACCTATAGTGGCTTAGAGTTCCCAACTGGATGCCAGATACGAGTAATCCCATATATTCCTTGCCTATTCTTCTCCATTTTTGCTCCATTAGGATTCTACTCTTCTACTGATTATTTGTAGCATGATTATTCCTAAGAATTATGAGACAGGGGAAAGAGTCTAAGTAGAGCCCCACATATTTTATTATTTGTTATAAACAAAATAGAGATTACTAAATAAACTTATATTGTCCCAGTTTGACAGATATCTCTTTATAACAGCTGGATGACCAGATACAATGTTAGAACTTTTGTTGTCCTCAGGAATATGTTGTGGAGAGAGGTGGCTTCAGACTACAGCCTCTCCTTCACCCAGTTCTATCCTGTATTGTGAGAGGTCTTACATGAAAGTTTTTGGACACTTTAGCCTACATGTCCAGGATATGTACAGTTTCCCATCACACATCAATACCTGGACCACCCATTCCTTCCTAAATATATGAACATAGGTGGCACAGTCTCCTGTTTGAGGGATGGAACTGAGAAAGATGACATTACAGTTTCTGGGTAAAGATTTGGGGTTATTTTGCAAAGGGAATTCTGGTATCACAGAGTAAGGAAGGGGAGAGTGCAGAATCTAAATGGACCTTTTTCTTTATTCCACAGACTTTGTACAGTAGTGAAGGGTGTGGCCAGAGAAGGGCCAGAGTGATTAACGAAATTCTTATTGCTTTTTTACTGCCACACTCCTGGTCACATGACACACAGAAGTTAACAGTTCAAAGTGCTTGACCTTATAGGGCTATATTCTGGGAAAAAGAGAGACAGGTTACAAATACTAAATCTGATAAATATATGAATGATAAAGTATGGTAGAAGGTAAGAAGTACTGGGGAAAACATGAGAATTGAAGCAGGTAAAGGTGTAGGGGCTACAGTGTTTGACAGGTTTATTAGGGTTGGCCTGAACTGAGAAGGTGATATTTGAGCAAAATCTTGAAGGTAGTGAGGGAGTTTGCCAAGAAGGTAACAAGATGAAGAGAAACTCAGTTTTTTAAGGGCATAATGCACACTTTAAGGTAGAACTATAATTTTAATGTGAAAGAGAACTGACGACTAGATCATATACTGCAGTTCTGTCTAACAGAATTATGATAAGAGCCATAAAAATGTAATTTAACATGTTTGTTTTGCCACAATAAGAAGGTGAAAAGAAACAACTGATACTAACTTTATAATGTATTTTATTTAACTCAGTTTATCTCAAATATTATTTCATCATATAATCTCCAAAATCCAGAGTGTATTTTGTACTTACAGCACATCAGAATTTATGCCAGCTGTACTTCAGTTGCT
This sequence comes from Alouatta palliata, assembly GCA_004027835.1. Lineage (NCBI taxonomy): Eukaryota > Metazoa > Chordata > Mammalia > Primates > Atelidae > Alouatta > Alouatta palliata. The sequence continues at coordinate 337,764 of PVKV010000077.1, read as the reverse complement.
CAGTAGCAACGTATGGCTAGTGGTTATTGCACTGAACAGCATAAAGATTTTGACACATCAGTAAAAGGATTTTGTCTGTTACTCTGAGTGACTTAGGAGCTGTTTCAGAGTTTTAAGAATTGAAGTGTAGTAATTTGATTTATGTTTTTAAAATATCTTTGCTAGCCTGAATTGAGAATACACCATAAAGAAAGAATCAGGAATAGACACAGGGAGACCTACTGATGATGAGGAATAATCTAGATGAGGAATGATGGTGGCTCAGATGGGAGCCGTGGGTGACATAAGAAACAGCTGAATTTCTGACCATTCTGAAAGTAGAACAAATAGTATGGACCACACTTGGAGTGTCAGAGGAGTCAAAGATGACTGAATTTTTGGCCAGAAAGCCAGAAAAGATGGAGTAAGCTCAACTGAGATGAGGAAGGCAGCTGGAGGGGTGGGGGAAGAAAAGAGTTCAGCTTTTGATAGGTGTATCTGAAAAGCATACTAGACATCCAAGTTATGATGTGGAGTTAACAGTTGGATATGAATCTGTAGTCTGGGGAAAGTGTAGAGATGAATGTTTGGTGATCACCAACTTTGAAACCAAATAAGATGACTAAGGGGGTGAGAATACACGACGGGGAGAGGGGGTAGGAAGTAAGAAAAACTGAGCCTTGGAGCATCTGAAATGAAAAGGGTTAGTTAGAATAACATGAAATTGGTATTAAAATAATAGTAAATACTTGAGTACTTTTGTATCATTTTTAGTTTTTTTAAATTCTGACAGCTGTTTATCATGATTTTATTTAGAAACTATAACATTTAGATAAAGTGCAGACTTTTTTCATAACACTATTTTGCTTTAAAATGTCTGACAAACCTTTGAATAACTAACTCATTATAGACAACTAAATTTAAACAGTGGGCAGTGAAAATTAAAAATGTGGTTGGAATGAGTTTATAGACAACAATTAGTTTTTAATACATGTTGTTTATGTTTGCGTTACCTAGAGATGTTCAGGGCAATTGTTCTTCGACAAATATAGCACTAAACATGAATAGAGCCATTTAAAATCTGTCCTAAATAATGTACAAGCTAACATGGCTTTGTTTTACTTATGCTCACCAATTTGCTTTTTTATGTAAAATTTGACTGATGGTCACGTGTCTTTAACTTATTGTAGTCTGTTGATAAGCAAGACCTTTATTCATTTAACTATATTCAAATCTCAGGTATGAGGAAGGTCTCATAAACAACATGCATTATTTTACTGTAAGCACATTCATAACTATTTAAAAGAAATACAACTTATACTTCAAATGAGATGCTAACAATTTATGATCTTTTATTATGAAGCCAATTATTTAGAATATGATATGGAAAATAATATATTAAGGTAAAAACTTAAAATTAGAGTTTAATAACATTTTAATCTAAATTGCTGCATATACATAGTGACAAATTAGTTTTATAACACAGGCAATTGTTTGTGTCTTTTCAGTCTGTTCGAGAAGTCACAGGCTACGTGTTAGTGGCTCTTAATCAGTTTCGTTACCTGCCTCTGGAGAATTTACGCATTATTCGTGGGACAAAACTTTATGAGGACCGATATGCCTTGGCAATATTTTTAAACTACAGAAAAGATGGAAACTTCGGACTTCAGGAACTTGGATTAAAGAACTTGACAGGTAAGGAATATATCAAAAATGGCAAATATGCTTTCAAAATCAGTATAAGGCAGTGCACACAAAAATGTGTATTTAGGGTTACTGCCATATTTGTTAATATTGAGGAATACTCTAGGACATTCAAATATTGGTGATTTGTTCATTTTATGAGAAATGATACCCTGTGATGCCCTTGCTTTTATTTATAGATTTTGTAAGTGCAGTGTGAAGGATACCATAATACTGTATCGCAGCTGAACATAAATACACTCTGGAAATGCTCTGTGACTGAAAACTGAGATATGAAACATGCTATGTTTGGTGGTTTTAGGTGAACAGTGGACCATATCATCAAATCTTTGCAATAATGCAATAACTGTCATTAGAGCTTAGTAATACCCAGGCTGTTATATCTATTTCCATGAATCTTTAGTTTTCTGCACAATCATCTTATTTTTGGAAAATACATCTAATTTATATGGTTTTGGTTTCTCTTATTCAGTAGCTCACTAAATGCCATCAGCAATTCTTTCTCAGGATACTTCAATATCATCAGAGTAATTGTTTCTCATTAAGATTGGAAGTATATGATGTTAACAATCTAAAATTATCATCTTTCTATGAAAAACGCAATAGGAATTGATTTTGTAAGCTGGTTCTTGCCATCCTACTGTTACTTTACAGTTCACATAGCTCAGAGTACATAAAAGTTCTTGTGGGAAGCTTTTTGGTATAATGTTACTAATCAAAAATTTTATTATTGTATACCTGTAATCAAAGTGAGCTAATTACTGAGATCATGCCATTGCTCTCCAGCCTGGGCAACAAGAGCGAAACTCTATCTCAAAAAAAAAAAAAGCCAATTAGTAATTAATTAGTAACTAACTGTAGGATAAAATAGTTTATACTTTTAATTTACTCTAAATTAATATAATCTTTATATTTTGCATCCAAGCATGTAGTGGTTTTATATGTACTTTGAGTCCAATAAGTAGTAATAACGCTTGACATTGAAAAATTTAGCAGTTTAGAGATATTGCCTTAAAATATAACAAAAACCAAGATGAATATTGTCAGGATATTGAAATCATTTGTTTTTTTTATATTTGAAGTGGATATAAAATTTATAGTTTTAAGTTAGATGTAGCTTCCTAGTTAGCAAGACATGTGAGATAAAATTAGGATTTTTTGGTGAAGAAAGGAATACTGATTATGTTATTTATTTTGGATATGATTACTATAGAGTTGATGAAATAATGGTGAATGCAAATTGTTCAGAATTTATAGATTCCTTCATCAACATTTTCACTTTTATTTCTTTCAAAGATAGTTTTCTTACCAAAGAATGTTTTTTTTTTTTCTACTAAATTGCTACTTATATAGAAATAATGATAGGAGAAAGAATTTTGGAAATGAAATGTGTAGAGAACAATTGAATGATTGAAATTAGGAATCTAAAAATACTATAATATGATCCAGTTAAAACCTGCATAGGAAGCATTGTGTTTTCTTCATGATTTTCCTCTAATTATATTAAAGAAGAAAATGAATAAATTTCTTTTCAAACTTTTTATAATACTTGAATCCTGTTATTATTCCATAAGATATGCCATTTGAGCAATCTTTCCACATAGAAAATTAGTCTTTAAAGAGTTCCCTTATTTATTTTTACTTTTAATACCAGTACTACTAAATTATTAAAACAGAGTTATTTAATCAATCAAAATTATGCCACATTTAGACATGCCTCATTCTAAGTACATACCGTGTATTACTTAAAGTTGTGACATTTGTTTAACTTGTGTGTACCAAAATATAACACTATTATTTTAAGAATATAATTATTCACTTTGCCTGGAAGCTGTGGTATTTTCTTGTGTAGTAGTATAAATGGATAATTAATATAGTAAATGATTAAGAGAATACATTGATTGTTTAGAAAAATACATACTCATTCAAAAGTTATTATTAATTTCTTTTTTGACTATGAATTGAAGAAAGTGTAACAAAATGGTAGAAATTTAGGCTAGTATGAAAATTTTTCAGATATTTTATTTATTAAGTGGTTGACTATTATATGCCAAAATTATTCTGTAAGGGAAACAGTCTAGAGTCATTGAACTTTAGATATTCTGGTAGATAGTTTTACTCCAATTGTGAGAAGCAAGTTACATGGAAGCATGATTATGTTTGTGTGCAAGAATTGTGAGAAATGACAGAAGATACCTAGCTACTCACATGAAGAAGGGTTTGGGATAAAATTTGTTCAATGGTAAAATCTTAAAGAGCTAAATGTTCTAGGTAACCCGATTAAAGCAACAGCAAGTGCCATAATCAAGTTCAGATAAGATTGATTTTGTGTTTTGGAAAGATATTTGTTTTATGTTGCTTGTTTTTGCGTTATGCAAAGCAAGAATTTTAAAAAACAGCATTTTTATATTATATTAAGTGCAGAGCTACTGGGCTGGCCTTAATTTTTTTATACCTGGTATAAAATGAGGGGAAATAGCAAATCTACTGATTAGTCAGACACCTCATTGCCTAATCTACCATAGTGTATTAAATTTTAACTCTGTTTTTATAGGACCAGCACCATAAGCATCATTGAGGAACTTAAAAATGCAAATCCTTAGGCCTCATGTGAAACCTACTGGATGAGAAACTCTGGGGGTGGGGCCCAGCAACATGTGTTTCAAGTATCCCTCTAGTGATGCTGATGATTACTACAATTCGAGAAGCACTAATCTAATTAATGGTATGTTACCAATAATTGGTAGCACAATATCCAGTTAAATTCTTTACAGTTATTTGGTTCCAATAATTTGTATTCACATATCATCCTGCAGAGAGAAAGGAAGGGATGGGACAGGAACAGATAAGGTTTTGCTTGCATGACAAGAAATGCACTGTATGTTGCGGTGAAAATGAAAAGAACACACTGGGATCCTGGTTAGAAACTTGGGTATAAAATGACTTAAAGATAAGGAAGGGGGTAAACTTTTTCTGTAATCATTTTGACAAATACCAACTTTATATAATGATAAACCATTAAAAAGACAATAATAATTTATGATGAATTTTCTTCTTAAGGAAATTTTTATTTTTAAGTACTTTCAACAAGGCAAATAACCAGTAACAGTTGTGGGATGGAAAGTGTACACAGTGTTGTAATCAAGAGTATTGAGATGAGACTTTAAGGGTTCTTTTTTTTGTGTGTGTGTGTATATGTGGTTTGCGTTTCTACTGAAATCTTTTTCAATGTTTGATATTAGAATAGTGTGTGTTCAGAACAGCCCATTAGCTTCCTGCAAATTTTGTGTAAAAGGGATATTTAGTTAACATGAAGACTGTCATTATATACTAATTAATGGTTGGATATCACTTTGTCATATACAGAGTAATTCCACATTAAAAATTCTTATTAATTACTTTGATGTTCACCAAAAGTTATGCATGGCCTAAAAAATTACTGCAGCTCTTACTTGCATACTTTCACGTTGGTTGTGCCCAAGACAAGAAATGCATTTAAACATATTTTTCTGGTCAAGTGGAAAAACTTGTTTTACTGCTGCCTCTCACATTTCCCATTATGCACAGGGTAGATGATAAGTAGAGAGGAAAAGAGGCAGGTCCCCAGACTAAAAACAGGCCACACAATCTATAAAGTGCTTAGTAAATTATATTGGCATACTCTAGGTGTCCTGTTAACACTGCCTTACTTTTTTCTTGCCAGTGGAGAGGTTATACTTCCATCAGTGCATCCCTTCAGGCAGATAATCATCTATATCTCGAGGCCATTGGGAAGGTCGCTACTGCATCAGAGAAGTCTATAAGCTGGACAGGGGCACATCATATCTTCCATTAAGGTCACTTTCATGTGACTGTCCTTCTTATCAGTCACTCTTGATGATGATGTCCTGCTGACTTTTTTATCATCTCTTTCTTAAGCAAACATTCCTATTCAAATCGACATTTAATATTATATTTACAACCATAATTAATTCTATAAGCTTCTACATGTTTAGTCACTAGTGTGGCCAAACCCTAAAAGGAATCATATGGGCCACAAAACCCACTATTATTTTCTCCCTTCTATAATATATAAAATCACCTCATCTGTTACTAATTGTGGGTAACATCGTGCAATTTAGTCCACATATGATATTGTAGATACAAAGGAATCTTTCATAATTGCTTAGGTTTATATCTATCCTATTTATATCCCAAATGGGAATATAAATACTTAAGTTCATATTTATTCTGTTTATATCTTAAATGGAAAGATAAATAATTAAGTTCTTATCTATTTTATTTTTTATTTTATTTTATTTATTTATTTATTTTTTTTGAGACGGAGTTTCGCTCTTGTTACCCAGGCTGGAGTGCAATGGCGCGATCTCGACTCACTGCAACCTCCGCCTCCTGGGTTCAAGCAATTCTCCTGCCTCAGCCTCCCGAGTAGCTGGGACTACAGGCACGTGCCACCATGCCCGGCTAATTTTTGTATTTTTAGTAGAGACGGGGTTTCACCATGTTGACCAGGATGGTCTCGATCTCTTGACCTCGTGATCCACCCGCCTCAGCCTCCCAAAGTGCTGGGATAACAGGCGTGAGCCACCGCGCCCGGCCTCTATTTTATTTTTATCCATATAAAATAACAAATGTGGTTTGATCTTGATGTGGTATGGTAACCTAGGTACAAATTTAATACATGTGTAGATGTATTTATCACACTAAATTTTACCTTAAAAGTTTGAATTTTCACTTTATAAATTATGAGAATATCTTTAAAGGAGGTGATATTTGGGATGATACAAAAGTATAATTGGTATTTTTCAAAAATTAGCTGAATATTCTACATATTTTCAGACCAACACATTCACGTTTCAGTCTTTATTTGATATGTTCTGGACTCTGTAATTGTTTCATTAACTGTGTACTGAATCATCTTGATTAGATTATTATTTGAGATATGGGCAAACAAAAATTTAAAACAAAAAGTAAAATACCAAAGTTATTCCTAGATGCCCTCAATAATAATGAACATAATATATGAAGTTTGCTGGATTGTGGTAAATGAAAAATAGAATACAAGGCTTGGTGGTGCATGCTGTGTCCCAGCTGCTCAGGAGGCTGCAGCAGGAGGATCCCTTGAGCCTGGAAGGTCGAGGCTGCAGTGAGCCATGATCATGCCCCTGGACACCAGCCTGGGTAGCAGAGAGGGACCCTGTCTCAAAAATAAATGAAAAAATAAAATGCTTAGTCCAGAAGCTACAACATCTAAATAGTATGAAATTTGAAAGATGTGTTATCTAAACATTATACTTGAATGTCTACCTTCAAATATGCATAAGTTATTAATTAAAATAGTACAACAAAGTAATGTAGTACCTTTTCACATTTAAGTCTCTCAGGCCTTTTTGGCATTATTCAGTAATGGTCAAATAAATAACCTAATATCAAAAAGGACAAGTCACCTGTTATTGACTCAATACATGTTATAGAGCATCGATGTGCAATTGTGAGATCAGAAAAATCTCTGTGCAAATGACTGGCCTATGACCTACAGTCTGGGTGTCTCTCTCAGACTCAGATCCTTTATTTTGAAAACTGTGAAGAAAATTCTGCATCACAGTGTTGTAATGGGCATTAAAGAAAAAAGCAGGGACAGTGTCAGTTAAAGCAACTTTCACATTGGGGATGTTTAGAAATCTTAGTGTTCTTTCCTTGTGTCTGTTTTGTTTATAGTTTTCTTTTGGTCACCACATTGAGAAAACTGTTTTATTTGTTTCTGCATATTCAGATAGATTCCTGTTGCTTCCTTGGGGCTTTGGGTGTGACCTGTTTAGACTAAAAAAAAAAAAAAAAAAAAAAAAAAGAATACTCTTTGTGCCTTTTAATATGTGCCTTCTAATATGACTTTGAAACTACTTTGTGCAGGAGATCTGTTTCTCTGGTGATGAGAAATCCGAGACTTGTCTTTGTCTACTCTCAAGAAGAATGCTGGCTTTGCTACCTCACAGCACTTCTCTCCTGTCTTTCAGTGTTTCATGCCAAGCACCTGTTGCCCCAGCCCTTCATTTCAAATCTCCATCATCATGTTTCATCCTTCATTGGCCCTGACATTTGTCTTGACCTACACGAGAGACATATTCATTCTGAGTTCTTTTTCTTACACGAGAGTTGCTGAGCGTTCTTCAACTACCCTGTGAAAGGTCTTGGTAATGTTTAAGTGGGTTCAATCAGGCTCGTTCAGGGATTGTGGTTAAACAGAATGTTTAACAAAAGTACTACAAATATTTACATTAGAAGATCTATTCAGCATATTGTGATATTTTCAGCCAAAAAAAAAAAAATCTAAGAATACTCTTAGCTTAAGGGTAAATTACTTGGAAAATTATTACATGAAAACTAATCTGTAGTGAAGCTTGCGAGAGTCAGAATCAGTGAGAAGAGTGGCACATACTTCAGAAGGAGTCAGTTTTTAGATCAGGTCCACAATTTCTGGAAATGATACTCTCATCAGTGTTTTTAAAGACTGTTGTTTGCTTGTCATGTCAGACTGTGTATTGACTAGAAGAAGGAGAACTCCAATAATGTATTTATGTCAGTAGTTAGAAACATGTATTTTAAAAGAGGAAATGTTACAATTATGGGATCAAAGATTTATAATGGCCGTTTCAGCAAATTTTCCTGAGACTTACGCTCTAACAACTGATTCTTTAGAGGACTGATGAGTGGATTTATAGAACTGAATGAAGGGTAAATGAGAATTTCTCCTCTTGCTATACCAGGAATCAGAGATAAGACTGTTTGAGGAGAAATAAGCCAAAATAAGTGGTGGGGTTGGGAGTTCAGGGAATAGAATCATCCTTTTCCTCTGCTCACATGTTTTCAGTCATGACTGGCAAGATGATCTGCTCAGGGCATATAATTCAACCCGCTTAGTTTATGACCCCTTCAGGAATCTTAAAGATGACTTACTCCTTGAAGAACATTCTCTGTAATCTCTAGAGCATCCTTTAGAAAACATTAGGGAAGGCTAGCATGGAATCTCTCAGGAAAATTCCCTACTTGGAATCATAAACCTTTGTGATCATTCTTACGTTTTCCTAGGATACACTAACATCTGTATTTTTCTTTCCCTAAGAGAAGAAGCTTATGTATCCTAAGGAAGCTTATATATCCAACAATCCCCCTTACTGAAAGCTAATTTATTGAGGAGGCATGCTTGTTTGCTTTGGTGTTTAGAAAAAAAGGAAACTCTTTGCTCGTCAGAGTCCCAAATGCAGTACTACAAATTGATTAGTTATAATATAACCATGGGTCCATCATTTTACTCTAAGGAAAAAGTAACTATATCAGAGTACCCACCTCTCCACCCTCACTCCAGGATATTGGCTTTGTCTGGCTTTCAGACCCTGAACTGCAAAGAATTGAAAAATTTTCTGCATCCATTCCCAGTTACCCAGGGAGGCACAGCAATGCTGGGGCCAGAATCACTGGATTGTTGCACTTTCTGATTTCATGGCACAGAACTGGAAACAGTAGAAATAATATTTGAGCATAAACCATATCAGTATTTTAGAGGTAATGAAGAGTGTGTACTCTCTTTGACAGAGTTCTATGGCAATTTTTAAAAATACATAAATATATCATCAGATTTAGTTAGAGGAGGGAGCCCCAAGCTTGGCAAAACCTAAAACCCTCAGTCAGTTTGGAAATGAGGCTACATGTTATTCTCTTCCAGTGTTTACCAAAGGCATGATAACTGTAATATCCCCTATGTTATAGAAGTTTACACTTTGCCAAATGCTTTCAGTTTCCTTTAAAAAAATCTGTTTCATACACAGCCCTGTAATGTTGATCTGGCAGATATCATTATTATAATTTTACGTCTAAGGAAACCAGGCCTAAAGTCTTGTGGCTAATCAGGTGAACCTTGTGCTGGAATCTAGATCTATTTTTTAGTTCTTCATATTATGTCACTCCCAAAAATTGTTTAAGACAGTTTCTTCAGGCAAAACTATATTCAGCGAACTATTAAATTGGCTGAAAAATGTAAACAATCCAAACTTAAGCAATAGGTCTTAAGGTTGTAATTTAGAAATAATTTGTTTTGATCATTGTGTAATACTTGAATATATCATGAATGGTAAGTTGACAATAAAATACAAGCAAACATTCCACACAATACTGTAAATACTGAATTTGATTAAAAAAAATATTCTATAGCCACTGTCATTCAACTATGGCTTTTTAAAAATCAAGCTTGCTAAACTCTTAGCTATAATGCACAAATATTTATTAATAGACATATCTTAACTGGTAAAAGTTTAGGATTCTTTTGGAAAGTAATGTCAATTCAAATATTTATTAGCTTTGTTTTGTTCTACTTGTACATTCAAGTCATTGTGCTGAGATATGAGCTATTCTAAATTATCTCTGCATGCCTGCCTTCTCTTAGTAAATATTATATTTCTGACAAATATTTACCTTCCATCTGCATATGAAGCCAATTCTTCTTATTATTTTTATAGTTAAGCATGTCTGTGGAGTCAGTAGTCCCCAATTTTCTTTTCAAAAGCTACACTGTCCATTAGAAGTTTCTTAGGATGATAGCAATATTCAATATGTGCTATACAACAGAGGAGCCAGTAGCTAAATGTGGCTATTGAGCTCTCTTAAAAAGACTGCTGTGAATGAAGATACGAATTTTTATTTTTATCTAATTTTAATTAATTTTAATTTAAGCAGCCATATTTAGCTAATGGCAATCATATTGGACACTACAGCACTAAAGGGACCACACTTTTACTAAACCCAATGCAGCAGGCAAGGACTTCAAGCAGAATAACACAGAGAATCACAAGACAGGCTCAGAATCTGGGCTTCCTAAGTCAAATCCTATTCTGAGGCAAGTGATTCAGCTTTCTAAGCCTCAGTATACTCATCTTCAAATGAACATAATGAAAACCCTCAGTTGTAAGATGGTTGTAAAAGCTAAATTACACAGTACGTATTGAAAATTAAATGCAATTTTGGAAATAAATGTGGTTTTAAGAAGTTTGATTTTGGTAAGAAAAAATAGACACAGTCTATTTTGTATTTATTGAAAGCCTGTTGGGCTTATATCACCAAATTATAGAATATGTAATGTGTCATTTATGGTTTAGGACCTAACCATATTTTATATTTGCATTAGCAGGGTTGTAGATGGCATGCATTGCTTCTAAATATGTTTCAAGCTGCTGTGACTTGGGTTTCTGTTGTTTAGGAAAATAACAGTTCAAAAATGAAATTTTTACTTTCACCTTTACTTTTCACAGTATAAGTATCTATTGAAATTAGAAGTAGATCTCAAAGATATATGGTTTGGCAGTGTTCCCACCCAAATCTCATCCTGAAATGTAGTTCCCATAATCCCCACATGTCGTGGGAGGGACCAGGTGGAGATAATTGAATTATGGGTGTGATTTTTCCCCATCCTCTTCTCATGATAGTAAGTTAGTTCTCACAAGATCTGATGTTTTTATACGGGGCTTCCCTCTTCTCTGAGCAGTCATTCTCCTTTCTTCTGGTATATGAAGAGGATGTGTTTGCTTCCCCTTCTCCCATGTTTGTGAGTTTCCTGAGGCTTCCCCAGCCAGGCTGAACTGTGAGTTAATTAAATCTCTTTTCTTTATAAAATACCCAGTCTTGGGTGGTATCTTCACAGCCATATGAGAACGGACTAATACACAGTCTATTTCTTTAATGGTTTCATTGAAAGAAGTAAATGTTAATAGAAGATAATTATTATTCTGAAAAATCTGTTGAGAATTCTGGCACAGACACTGCCCATTATCTTTAGGACTCACCAGTTCATTTTAAAAGTTTGTTTTCTTTAATATAGCATTTATTTAATAACAAAATAACATGAAAAGCCCCTTTATAAAATGTTTTCTCAGATAGGTATCTGCCATATTTCAACAAATTTAAGTCATTATCAATTATAAGAAGCCAATTTTTGTTGTTGTTTGTAGTCTACACTTAAAAAGAGAAAAAGTAAAAGCACCAAAATGAATGTAAACGTTTGTACAATGAATCAGGATTTTAAATATATTAGATCCAAAAATGTATGTGTTTTAGAATTAATATAACATAGTAATAGTCAAATAAACTAGAAGGTCAATATACCTCTTATTATTTTCCTAGAATTATAGCATAGCTAGTGTAATGGTGAAACTGTGTACTGTGGAAGTATATAAAATAGGTTGCAATAAAAATGGTCAGTGTTTCGTAAATGATGAATAGAATTTTCCATTTATCTGTATCTCTCAGGAAATAGATAAATGAGAATTTGCATGGTCCAACACTTTCTGGTATAATAAATGTTACTAACCAGGAAATTTTAATTATTGTTGTTTTTTTCTTTTGAGATCTAGCCGATCTATCAATTCTCTGGGAAAAGGGATGTAAATATGGTTCAAAGATAGAAAAAAAATACTTTTAAGAGTTTTTCTTAAACCTTGTTCTCTTAATAAGATATCAAATAGATCTGAAGATTGTTATTATATATTAGCATAGAAAGAGAATCTGTCTTCCTTACCAGTCTACCTAAAGGTTAGTCTAGCTCTCATAATATTTTCCCTCCCCCTTAATATCTTATGACCCATCTGTATAACATATTGTATATCTTCTAGCTATAATTTTATTGTAAGCCATGCAAAATTGTTTAGGTTATTGAATCACAATGGCTATAACAATTCTGAAGAAATTTATAAGAAAAAAGTGAAAATGGTGATCCATAACTTTTTTCTTCCAAGACCATTCAGTTTATTCCGTTTGCTTTGTGGTGAAAATTAAAGACTTGATTTTGTGTAATATAGTAGTGTTGAAAAAAGCTGATATAAAAAGGGCATTTTTTTATTTTCAGTTTACTATGAAATGTAAGGACTTCAAATTTTATTTGGTCTTTTTTTTTGAAAGTGGCAGTCTCAGAATATTCTGGTAAATAAGTATATTATTTTGATGTTGATGGTGCCCTGAATTCTCTGAACTTTCTGCTTTAATGTTCAAAGGGATGATACTGGGTGGGATTATATATCTGGTGGTGTACAAATACAATAATAAAGAACACAATAATAAATCCTACTAGTTTTTAAAACTTACTTATGTAACTAGAATTCTTTTAGGCTTTGTGCCCTTGGTTTTAATGACTTTACTTGCCTTTTTTAGGATAATAAATGTAGAAAGCAAAGTATCTGTAGATCTTAATACAGTCTGGGATAGAGATACTATTGTCAATAATAATAATAACATCCATAATTAATATTTACTATATAGAAGTGGTTTGCAAATATTTTCTCTCTTCATCCTTACAATAACCACAATTAGTAGGTGTATTAGTTATGGGTCTCCAGAAAGACAGAACCAGTAGGATATAGATATAAATAAGCATAATAGATATATGAGAGAGGATTCATTAAGAATATTGACTGATGCAATTATGGAGGCTGAGAAGTTTCTCAAGAGGCTGCCTATAAACTGGAGAACCTGAGATGCTGGGGATCTGGCTCATTACAAATTTGAAGGCCTCAGAACCAGAGAAGCTAATGGTGTACCTCTCAGTCTGCAATCTAAGGCCTTAGGGTGCAGGGAGGCACTGTTGTACATCCTTTAGTCCAAAAGAACAGGGAGCCTGAAATTGGTGTCCCACAGAGGGAAAGAGTGTATACTGGCTTCAAATCAATGTATTCACCTTTCCTCTGTTTTCGTTCCTCTGGGTTCCCAGCAGATTGGATGTTGCCCACCCACATTGAGAGCATATCTTCCCCACTTACTCTGCTCAGATTCACATGCTCATCTCCTCTGAAACATCTTCATAGACACACTCTAAATGAAGGCTTTACCAGGTTTCTGAGTATTTCTTAATCTAGTCATGGTGACATCTGAAGTTAACCATTACAGTAGGTTACTATTATTATTTTTATTTTGGGGATAAATAAGCTGGACTTAAAAAAAACAAGTAATATGCCACAAGGAGGGCCTACAATAATTTATAGAGTTCAGATTTGAAGCCAAGTAGTATAATTGCTGATTTTCTTTTTATCACAATAATACAGAAATTCTGAGAGGAAAGGGGATCACATGACAATGAACTTTTATCATCCTTTGCTTTGTGTGAGTGAGTAAGGGATGCATAAAATTGTTCACGTGGTTTAGGTATCACCTCTTTAAGGCAGTCTTTTTTTTTCTTTAGCTGAATGAGAATTTGCTTATGTAAATTTTTTACTTAAGAAATGAAATGATTCTAAAAGAGATACAGATTGTATAAGTAGATTAAATTATTTCTTATGATATATTGAAAAGTATGTTATTGGGCCACTTAAGCTTTTTTCTACAGACACAGGGGACTAAAATAATAAAATACAATAACAGAATGGATTGAAAGGCCTTAATTGGGCCCCTACTTCATGGTCTTTTCTTTATTAACACTAGAAGACAAAAAAAAGACAGTTACATTTGAAGTGACTTTTGTTTTCTTTTGTTCCTTATGGGGTGGTATCCTCTATAAATCTTATTACTCTAATTTTTATTTTTGTTTTAGGGATTTTATTTTTGTGGATGAGGTAGAAGGAAGATCAGTATGAGAAAAATAGCAGACTTGAAAAAGATCTCAAGTATATGAGATGACTGTAATTACTGATTTCTTGAAAATACTTTTATCTTATTAGAAATACTAGAAGGGTGGTTTTATAGTTAATTTTATTCATACATTATAGCCACTCCATTTTTTCAATTTTTTATTTAAGGACTAGAATACTAACTAAAGTTAATCCTTATTTTGACAACTGGTAAAGAAAGTATACCATTTCAAAATGTCCAAGTTAAATGTACCATCTAAGTTGATCATATATTTTAAATAAAATATTTATGACTTTCTTTCTTCTGTAATTACAATAAGTGATTTTTGCCTCCTTCAACTATATTTGGTTTTGTACATATTTACAGCAGAGTTTCATAAAATATTTATTTTAGTTTTAATTACTATTAGACTCAACTTCCTTTGTGAAGAATAGTAACATATTGGGGTTTTTTACTGATAAGAAGACGGAGGAGACTTAAAAATTATTAAAAGGCATGTAATTCCTTTTAGGTTTAGCAAAGCTCTACCTAATTATTTCCAGAATTTGTGTATGGCCTTAAGATAAACACATTTTATAGTATTTTATTTTGAGCTCACATTTTATTTATTGAAACAAGTAAGTGTATTTCAGACTTAATACATCAAATAATACAAGACATTTAAATTTAGCACATATTTTGAAAATGAAGAGCAACAAAAATATCTTAATCAATTTCTCTATAAAAGCAAAGTTGAAGAGGATCATAGACTGCAATATTAAGAAAGAATTTAGAGATTGCTTAACCCCTCTCTCATTTTGAAACTGAGTCCCAGAGAAAATAAATCATTGACTCAAGATGAGGATTTTTCTTGTCCTACTCTTAGTCGAGTTTTTTTTCAACTGTATTATTCCAAAAATATAATTTGATTCAAGATACTAGAAAGAGGAACATAACAAAAAGATTTAAAGAAAATACATGCCAATCTATATATGTTTAGGTATACATTCTTGTTGATCAATGGGAAGAAAATAAACAGTATAGATGCCAGAATTCATGTGTGACAAAATTGTAATCTAAAGTCATCAGATACCTACAACAGATTATCAAATTTGATATGAATTTCATAGTCTTGTTCAAAGAGTGCTGTGTAGTGTGTTTTGCAAAGAAAAGATGGAAAAGATAATGAAGCGGTACTTAGCATACCTATAGATATATCTTTTATAAAGCATGGGAAGAAATATAAAATGAAAGGAAGCAGTCTGTGTCACTGATACCATTGTTCACATAGTGAATGTGTGGCTGAACTTCACATCTATGCATCGCACTGTCGTTTCATGTACTTAGAAATTACATGTCATAATGATAAATCTTTGCAATTAAAATTGTATCATGCTTCAAATGCAGTCCTATGGTACTCAAGGAAAACATGTGAGTCAAGAATTAGTGTCTTGGCTCAAGCACCTCTTAAAAATTAAGAGAACCTAACTATCACTTGTGCAAAATAAATACATCAAAGGTCACAATGTAGGTTATCAACTCCTTTATGATTTTATTGAAGATCACCAGTGCATAATTTAAGTAATTATTCAATTGTTTTATGTATTTAATACTTTTACTATGGCCAGTGACTTCTGTTACGTTTTATTATTAAATATAAAATAATGAAAAAATATTTAAAATAATAGTGTTTATAGAACCATTTTCATGTTAGTTTTAATGTCTAATTTAAATTTAAATCAGGGAGAGATTTAGTGTAACTTTAACGTTCATTTACATTTTAATCCATTAAAATATGACTTAGTAAGAAATATTCAATGCCAAAAAAATATTTGAAACATATTTCTTTTGAATTACAAAATTTTATATTTTTAAAGAGAAATTCAACAGTAATATATAATTCTCAAATTAACAGAAATGGGGAGTTTTAAGCCATGAGTGTGTTTGTAAATATCACATGTATAGATAAGCATAGAATGATGGACACTCTCCCCTCAAATGGTTTTCTTTCTAAAATATTTCTAATTATAATTGCAAATGACTATTTAAATCAAGTGGTTTGTGAAGTAAAAATGTCATTTGGAAAAAGTTGTATAATTATTGAGATACAAAAAGCAAACAGTTGACAATCCATACATGTATGTAATGTTCATACTCTGATTATTGCCATTTGTAGTTGTCTGATTAGAACTTTATCCATGAAAAAAATGCAGAATAATCAGAGAATTAAGTAGCTCTTGTATTCAAAAAACTCTCTAAGACTTAAGCATAAAATGCTTGAAAGATTCTTAGCGCAGAAATATAAATTTGGCCTAAGAATTTGATTTATTATTGCAATTTGATCCCAGCCTATGTGTTCTAGATGAGAAGGTATATTTTTAGATTATAAAGACAATATTTTCAACATATTCTCTTCTAGCCCCAGCAACATGAAGTTGTAGAAAAAGCCTGAGTTTTGAAACCTGATAATTTGAAACTTAATACTCAGACAGCAACCAAGAAATGACAGTCAGTCACTTATGTGCTGTGCCTCAGTTTTCATCTGAAAATGAGAATTGAATGCAAACAATGTATGTAAACTGCCTAGCATAGTGTTCAGAACACAATATACGTTAGTTCCCTTCTTGTGTCCACCTTCCTTATACAGTTTTCAGTGGAATAACAGTATTTAAGAATATTAATTTATTAGTTAATCCTTGCCACATCGATATAAAACGTGTTCTTTATTGGTTCTTTGTTGACAGATACGGTTGATTTTAGTAGTCTAAGCTCACTAGCAACCAGAAGATTCATATTCTCGTCCCACTTGTACCTTAGATAAATCACCTAATACCTCTTACACTGAGTTTTCAATTATGAAATAATAATTTTCTTAGTTTTTTCTCTTTCTTTCCTTTTATTATTTGATAATACCTACCTGTTACCTATCTTCTTGGAAAAGTTCTAGGTTAAAGTGTGAGTCACAATTTCTTAGTGTTCAAGTTTCCTCTTTAGAACAAGTGAGGACATGACATTACCCCTCCCAATTCGGCAGAGAACAGTGCTGTAGTTTTGCTTTCTGAGCACTTGGGAACTGAAGTTAAAGCATTTAATTAAAAAATGCAACTCTATGTGTGTATCTAGAGACCTCTATTAGGGTTTAATTGTTCTGTGCACATTTTTCTGGCATGGCGATTACAACATGCTATAGTAATAGTATCCAAATGCATTTACATTTAGCTATGTCATTAAAGATAGATTCATTTTTAAAAATAAATTATTTTGTTTTCCTGCTAAGGCTCAAGAATAGAAAAACAAAAGAAAACAAAAACTTTTGATGACTTTTAGGGAGGGAAAAAAGAACATGAACTGAGCAACACAACCAATTTAGTTGATTTTGAATGTTGAGTTTAAGCCAAAGCTTAAGAGCGGTGCCAAGCCTTTAACACAAGGCTTCCTAGTGGTGCCAAGAAAATCCTATTCATTGTTCATTTCTTAATTTCTTAGTTCCTCTGAAATTATTCAAATGTCCCTGCTGAGTAGAGTACCAATTCAGCTAAGAATTTGTTTCCCCAGAGATTACTTTTATACTGTATTTGAAATTCATTAATCATTGCCTCCTTTTAAATCTCCATTCCACAATAAAATAGGATTTGAATGCCTAGATATTTCATAATTAGTTCTAAATAAGCAGAAACAGTACCAAGTCTATTTTTTACCCCTCCTACTTGATGAACTTATATTAAGAATATTTTGATGACTTATTTTAATTGGCTAAGATCTAATTTATTAGGTATTTCCTGGGACTTTTTAAAATAATTAAAATACCCACTTACTGTTTGCTTGAAAATTTGAACTTCTAAAGAAAGGGCAGGCTATTGCTGATAGTGTTTTTGGTAGCTCAATTGCTATAACACGGCTGGGTCTGTCTGTCAGTGTGTAAAAAAGAAGTGAAGCAAGTGCCGTCAAAACAGTGGAGATGTGAGACACCTGCAGAGTAGGCTTGGTTTCCAGACTCAGTAACCACAGGAAGTTTGGGGGTTGCATTCTAAAATTAGAATCTTTACTCCAAAGATAAAAACTTAGGAAAGGTATCTTAGTAGCATTTCACAAGTTTTTAGACTTATTTCATGTTTGTTTGTATTATTTTACTCCGTAAATAAGGTAATTGACAGCTTTAACTCTCTCATGGCTTAAAACCACTGTAAACGTTTTAAATGATTTTCATAGGCTTGTATACAAGACCATGGATTTTCTAATATAAAGAGCAAATAATGACTATGTCTCCCTTGTTTGTTGGGCATGCAAGTATATTTGACAATTACATCTATATCCTTGCTTCAAGTCCTTAAATTCTGTGACTAAAGTTGTTTATAAAACATTACTTTGTCATTTTATTTTATTTTTTAAACCATAACTCTGTTAAACAGAAAATCTCATTTCTGTAAAAAAATTGTAATTATAAATACAAGTCAATGAATCATATCTATTTGAAAGTTTCATAAAGAAAAATAAATATTGACACATACCTAGAACTGAGCAAAAGGCAAATAAAAAGACCGAAGAGAGATATAGCAAAATAGCCTGATAAATACGTAACAGAAAAACAAGATATGTGCGTATATACATGGTATTTCTCTATATATACATATATTTATATGCATATTTGTATAGATGCACATGTATAGATACATACACAGATGCATTTATATGTCTATTTGAGTATGATTTCTAACTATTATGCATAGCCATGCACATTTTGTGTCACTGACACATCCAAAAAGAAATGTACTCAACTTGTTATCATTCTGTTTTGCTATTCATGGTCAGAAATGATATTTGGCTTCCAATAATTAATTTTTATTTAAAATTAATTTTATAAAAAACAGTATGGAACTCAATAGACAGAATGGCAAATGAGTAATCCATATGTGTTTATATCTATCAACGTGGCATTGAAACATTGTGTGTGTCACGGGAAATGTACCCACAGGCTGAAGTGAATGTACAAAGGCATCACATGGGGAGAACATGCTGGAGGGGTTTTATTTGATGTTTTCAAACTGCTCTAGGGTCTGTCTTGCAAGAAACCCTTTTGGTTTTCCTTTCATTACTTTTTTATTTTTAATGTTTTAAAACATAACAGATTTCTTTTGAAACATCCTGCCAAGAGAGAGAGTAAAAGAGTAAATTACAAATGAACTATGCAATCATATTCTCTCTCTCTCTTTCTCACACACACACACTTATCCCAAAGATAAACATTCAACTTTTATATTTGTATCTGCGGAGATACCTGCCACAGTCAACAGTTAGGATTTGTGAAATTATATACCCAGAATTTGAGATCACAAACTGTACTGAGGGCAGGATAAAGAAAAGATGGCACCGAAGTGAAGAGCTATTAGATGTACTTATAAAGGTTTATTTTCATTTGCTTATTGGTGTGGGTGCATTTAATTATTTAAAACTATTAGGAGACTTATATCTTTTCCAACTAAAGGGGAATAATTAAAATAGCCCACTCCCTTGAACTCTTAACCTCCCATTAAAAGTTGAAACCAGGCTTTGTGTTGCCATAAACGTACACCTAGCTCATTGTTTTGGGAGCTGGAGATTAGGACAAAGTATTCCACAAAACGTCTTTTCAATATGCCATGGAAAGCTAATTTGAATTTTTTAAACTTGACAAAAACATTCCAACTTTCTATGACTCAAGTAATTACTTCTTCACAAGACAGATATAGTTTTGATGCTATATTCATATTATTTTTTGTTTCATGAGTCCTTCATTATTTCCTCTTAAACTAATGCTGGACACTCATGGGAAGCTTAGTACAATTTTACTCATAATACAGAGCTTATAAAGAATGAATATGTCCTGAACGCCTCATGGTAAGAGACATACGCTTTCTTCCTCCCAGGAAGAAAGCATGCTGCTAAACCTCTGTTTGCACACAAAAGGTTTTTACAGGAGAGTTTATGTTGCTCTGTGGTTTAAGAAGTCATAGCCCTCTTACCAGGGGTAGCCCCCAGGCTGGCATTTGATAACAGTGAACAAACAGGTGCAGTCCTCTGGTGTTCACATTGCCCACTTCTCCACAGGACAATGGTAGTTTTATTCCCTGCCATGAGTGGGGTGGTGGCGGGGGCGGTGGGTTGTTGCCTCTGCTGAGAACAAACCCACTTTTGATAAAAGGTTACAATTATTATTCTCAGAGGAAATTCAAAAATATAATCCTAAATACAGATGAAGTTCAGAGCATGAAATTTAACAAGATTTTTTTCACTCATGCAAAAGTCTCAGTGAAAGTTAACAAATCATCAGTGCCCTGCCTCTGTCCTTAGTGAATCCTTCTTGCTGCTATTGGGATTGTGTGAATATTCCAGGTGTGTGACCTACGTTAAATGGCATTATTTCTGAAAGCAGACCTTTCCTGAATTTCAGGAGGATGGAAAATACAGTACTTACATTTCTCTTTCATTTCTGCCTGGTTGCCTTAGAATTATGTGAAAAGTGTGTACCCCTGTATGTTTTACTGTTTTTTTGAGAAGAAATTATAGAAAAATATGATTAAACTGTTTTTTTGAGAGGAAATCATAGAAAAATATGCTTTATTTGCTGTTGTATTTTTGCCAACTGTTATGCTAATTAATTAGTATTTATTCTCCTTGTAAATATAATATTTTAGAGATGGAAGGGACCCACTTCCTTAATTTCCAGACCATGAAAACCAACTAGCCAATAAACTGAGCTCTCGATGGGAAAAATGACTTTTCAAAAAAAATCTTTTGACAGTTGAGGGTAGAACCTGGTTGTTTGACTGGTTTTATTTTCCTCACTACACATTTGTGTTTCCCAAAGATAGAAGCCTAAGTGGCTGTCATGCTTTTTTGCTTGAAGGCATCCTGTTAATGTGGAGACTAATGATTTTCTGTTTATTTTAGATTCTCATTACTTACATAAATAGGGCAGTAGGTCACACCTTCTCATTATTTCCAAGGCTAGAATGAAAACAAACATCATTTCCATTGCTTTGGTGGTAGTGTTGTACTTTTATGTCCTAAAAAACTATAATGCCAAATTATTTTACTTAATGAAGTTAGGCAAAATATATTTTTGTAGCTGGATGGAATATATACATATTATATTACAGTTTTCACATTAACCAGTCATTTCTTATAATTTATTAATAACAAAATACCTGTGGCCTGGAACTTACTTTCAAAATTATGCAGACTATGTTTTAACCAATAAGTCACTGTACTGAGGCTAGTGGTGGGGGGGTATGGTTAATGCTATCCACCAGTCTGTCTCCTAAAATCTAAACCTATCAATAATTTCAGTGCTTATGTTAGGAGATGTAATTTAGTTAGGCTCTTTGTAGAGTCACTTACAATCATATCTTGGAAATAAAAATCTCTATTAAAATTGTGTACCCTATTTAGCTTAAAGTCCCTGTTCTCATAAAGAAATTCATTTGACTTTCTCATGTTTGGCTTATAAAATTTTTCTCTTTAGAATAATACTTCCAATGTTTGACAGGTCTTATATATTAGTACACAGTGACAAAGATCAATATCACATTGACTAAGTATAACTGACGACGGGACAGCTTTTGAGGAGATATTGGATAAAATAGCTAAGCAGTCAATGAGGAATTAAATTAGAAAATGTCCAGTATGCTGGTCAAAGAGGGAAGAATCAGGATGGGTGATGATATAAGAAGGCCCTGTAGAGCAAAATAAAGGCATATGTTATCTGGGCGTGAAGCTGGATTGGGTGTAGAGAAAAAGTTTTAAAATAGAAAAATATAGACAGAGATGATTTAAACACAAAGCAACGTTCTCCTGAGTTCTTCGTTTTTAGGGGTTTGGTGAGTTGAGTGGCACTGAGATACTTGTGTAATCACACTTCTCTGCTTAGCAAATCTTTAGGCAGTTTATATGGATTATTAGGAAAAGAAATTTTATAAAAGAAAGTTGGATTAAACTAGTTACGGAGATAACATGTGTTGCTGCCTATGAAATTCCATCCTTGGCACCGGGTACCATTCAACATACCACTCCTTTCAATTATAACATATTTTAATTAGGGCAAGCGGCATGGAAATATATGTAAAAGTACTACAATCAATGTGGCAGACATTGTATTGAGACATAAAAATATATCAGAGAATGGGGTAAATTCTTGCCAAATCAGATGTTTAAATTAGGCATAGTGGAGACAATCAGTTGTTCATCAGTATCTGTTTTCTCTTCTTCCTGAGGATTCGGTTAGAATAAATTGAAAAGGTAACTAACAAAAATGGGAGCGAAAGTAAAAAAATTGTAATTGTGTGTGTTTGTGTCTCCTGTTGATAAAAGTTATGCTCTCAGCCATGTCAGGACTGGCACTTATGTGGCCCGAGACATTCCTAGTCTTAGCCAACTGACTCAATCACCTCCCGTCAGCTGTTTTTTGTCTTTCCCTTCACAAAAGATCACAATTTTCTTTGGCCTTTGCCTTTTTCAGCTGACTGTGAAGCTTGAAATTTCTTACTGCTGCATTTCAGTTTTATTTGGTTCTACTTAACTGGGGCAAGGGAGTAGAGTTAAGGTTAAATGCAGAATATTACGTGATCTGTTCCTCCAATTAAAATAAATTACACTCTAGACTCAAAACAGTATAAAAGGAAAAAAGAGAAAAAGAATATGAATTGGAAATCCCTTCCTACACCACCCTTATTTATTTGTTGTGAAATATTGTACATATTGTTAAAACAGAATGCTTTATAATCTTAGATAATACTAAATATCAACATATATTTATTTCTGTAGTTTTAAAAAGCAGTCTTATGGCCCAGTGCAGTGCCTTGCACCTGTAATCCCAGCACTTTGGGAGGCCAAGGCAAGCCGATCACCTGAGGTCAGGAGTTCAAAACCAGCCTGGCCAATATGGTAAAACCCCATCTCTACTAAAAATACACACATACACACAAATTAGCCAGGCACGGTTGTGGGCGCCCATAGTCCCAGCTACTCGGGAGGCTGAGGCAGGAGAATGACTTGAACCCGGGAGGAGCAGTTTGCAGTGAGCCGAGATCATACCACTGTACTCCAGCCTGGGTGACAGAGTGAGATTCTGTCCCCTCCTACCCCCCGCCAAAAAAGCAGTCTAGTTTTTGTTTCCAATGTGATGTTATTCCATCCTAAAAAAAATGATAGAAGCAGGAATAAGTTGGTAGTGTTTATATCTTTGAAAAAATGCTAAATTACTCCTCCTCGGTTTTATCTGTTGGTTGAGTCTCGCTAATATTAATGCTGTTTGAGCAAGGAAGCTTTTATAAAGAAAAAATATTTTTCTCCTGAGTGGATGGCTGTTACTAGCTAGTATTTTCTTCCTGTGTGTAGAACAAGTTGTCTCCAACTATAGTATTTCTCAATTGTAAAGCGTTTGACTTGGAGACTCATTGATTATGTGATGAAAAGGAAATGTTTCACAACATTCATTGTTCTATCATTCAGCAATCATTATTTATCAGTTTTCATTAATCATCCTCTGAAGCTCAGACACTTTACTATTTCCAGGGGGAAAACAGTATTTCCAAAATTATCCATACAAAGATTTGAAAATAATGGTACAAGTAGCCTGAAGAAGAAAATGGATGAGGAGGGATAAAGATATGTCTTTAATCCTTAGTCCTTTTTCTTCCTTGGTTAAGATCTTTTTTTATTCACTTCCTGTACATTAAAAAAGCTAGATATTAAGTACTTCCATTTTTATTGGTATAAATATGTGACTCTTACCTATGTGATTGGGACCAAAGAAATACTACCAACTTATCTCTGCTCACATCCCTGGCTGCTGTCCACAATATAATTTGTTTTCATTTTTCTGTTTTTTTTTCTGTATAGAATGAGATCTGCTGGCTTTGTTTCACCTCTCCAAACATAATCTATAGTCAATTACTATATTTATGTAATTGATTTGCTGTGTATCCAACATCCTTGATGAAAACAATATGTTCAAATAACTTTTATCTTTTATATGCTTTCCTAACCTCAGGTGATCTGCCCACCTAGGCCTCCCAAAGTGCTGGGATTACAGGCGTGAGCCACTGCTCCCAGCCCATGTTTTTAATCTTTATATATTTAGGGGGTATGAGTACAGTGTGATACATGGATATATGGCATAGCGGTGAAGTCTGGGGTTTTAGTGCAGCCATCACCCAAATAGTGTTTATTGTACCCAATAGGTAGTATTCATATCTATATTTTACTGGATACTGAATGAATATACTATAGCCTTTTCTGAGCAAAAATTCTTGAAATTCCATGTTATCATGCTAACCCCTGAAAAACTAATAGGTTGCAAAATTATCATCTTTAAGGTTTAGTGTGTGCTATGGGACTCCTAGCAACAGCCTCGAGATGCCCATGGTTGCCACAGGGCTTTGGAGGGCTAATAGGAGCAAGTGCTTCCAAAATTTTTTATTAAGAGTCATTGTGTAGAAATCCAGTTCGGGGTTTCCATGAGAATAGCAAACTTGAAACAACCTCTTCTAATTGGAGCAATATTTAATTTACAACTTAGTATGGCTGGTTGTGATGGCTCACACCTGTAATCTCAGCATTTTGGGAGGTCCAGGTGGATGAATCACCTGAGATCAGGAGTTTGACACTAGCCTGACCAACATGGTGAAACCCCATCTCTACTAAAAATACAAAATCAGCCTGGTGTGGTGGCACATGCCTATAATCCCAGCTTCTTGGGAGGCTGAGGCAGGAGAATCCCTTGAAACTCCTGCCTCTGCCTCCCAAGAGGTAGAGGTTGCAGTGAGCTAAGATCGTGCCATTGCACTCCAGCCTGGGCAATAAGAGTGAAACTTCGTCTCAAAGAAAAAAAAAATAATAACGAAATAAATAAAACTTAGTTTATGAGCACCTCTAAAAAGCCAGATCTTGTGGAAATTGAGAAAACGATGCATCTCTGCACACCACTTCTTACCCTCCATTTGAACCTTTTCTCCTCCACTTAAACCTTTTCATTTTCTGCACTCAGCAAGGCAGCACAAGGCATCATCTCTACTCCCATCTCATGAGAATGAATTGCTCTAAATCTTGCCTGGTATCTGCAGTTTATGTCTCATTGCTTTTATTTTTCCCATACCTGTCCACTCTTTTACAACCAATCTTCTTGAAAAAGTCATCTGCACCTTTGGTTATCATTTTCTCATATTCATTCAATTTCATCTTACATCATTTAACCAAAGTCTTTTTTAAAGAATATTAGTGACTTCCATGTAGTCATATTCAATGGATAATGTCATATCCCATCATCTGTCAACAAGTTATTTATCTTTTGTTGCAAGATTTTCTCTCCTGCCTTCTCATAATTCTACATTCTTTAAATTCCCTTCACCTTTCCAGATGTTTTTAAAAGTCTGCTTTGCAGTCTTGTCTTCCTCTAGCAGACCTACAAATATTGTGGCAACTTATTCATATGCAAAAGTTCCCCAGTATTATATCAGAATTCTCCTCTGAATCCAACTAAAAAAATCCAAATGTATACCTATAATTTACATAGAATAACTGATATACATTCAATTTTAACATCTCCAAAGCTAAATTCCTGAACCTCATTGCTCACCTCCAAACCACTTCATCTATTGTTATACATTTATTTATTTATTCACAGTTTCTCAAATCTTTTCATTCCCAGATTATACTAAACATACTTTCATTCCCACAATATACCTTGCATATGCTTTTCTCCCTGAAATACTTTCTTACTACCTTTCGTAGGACTGACTCTCCTTGCTTCAGAGTCTTAGTTTAAAGGTTAAAGGTTATATCCTCTGACAAGTTTTCTTTGACAATCTGCACCACCCCATAATATAACAGATTCACCATAATATCCTACCTCCTCATAAGCAGTTACATGTACTGTGCATAATTGTTTTTATTATTGTTTTCTTAGAAATTATCAAAACATATAATTACCAATGTATTTAATTTACTCAGTTATTTTATTTTTATTTCCCACTAGAAAGATGACAGTAAAGTTTGGGGCCATGCCTCCCCTGTTTACCACTACATAACAGTGCCTTGGAAAGCACAGTGATTTCTTAATGTCTAAGACACCATCCATTGTAAGATAGTATCTTATGTACTATTAAAATAGGGGAAAAAAGTTGATAAACTGTAATTCTTTTTATTACTTAGGACTTTTTCCCTACATTTTCAAAGAGACTTTTAACATTAGAATCGTTTAGACAGGAATTTTTCACATGTCACTCATGTTCATACATTAAAATACAAAATAATGAGCAAAATTGACTGTTTAAGCTATTCCTAAAACTTCCTTACATTTATAATGTAACTTGTAGTTACTTTTCAGCTGTTCATTTGCATTTTCTGTGCCATTAAGAGCATTGATGATTGGGCAATTACCAAAGGGTATACCAACTTAATTCCTGGACTATTTTTCCACTGCTGGCAAACACTGAACAAGGTTAATGTTGGTGAATTCTTTATCTTACAGATGATGTTAATGCAAGGTTTTTTACAAAACAAACTCCTATCAACTCCTATATATTCCTTACATAGTCCTTAAAATGATTTGTTAGCGTAAATGCCAGTGCCTTGACATTATTTCCTCATGCCACTGGAAATAACAGGCATATGTGCTGACAGTTACTGCAAAGTCACAATTACCATCCAGCTAATAGCAATTATTAATATAACATGCATCTTAATCTCATGGATATTAAAATATGAAAATGTGCGCACTTTAGAATAGCTGAAATAAGATAACAGATTGTCGATGACTCTTCTTTCTTCTTCCTACTCTTTTCTATATCTACTTCCTTCTCATCATTTATTTCTTAGTTCAAAAACTATGCTGTGACTCCACAGGGCCTTCCCTGATGGCAGTACTTTGTAAAGTAACCCAGTGCTGCCTCTCCTGCTTTGAACCAGTCACTATCTGTAGAATTATCCTGCTTGAAATCATTGTTAAAATGTGTTTACTGACTTTGAGTTCTCTACAGAATCTTTGTCTAAGAGAACAGAAACCTTTTCTCTCTCATTCACTGATATGATGCAAGTTTGTTGAATGGACGGATAGACGGAGAGATGGATGGTTTTTCTAACTTGAATTTTAGACTTACACATCAGTTGGGTAATCTTTGGCTTTTTTTTGGTTTTGATCCTTCCTATCTTTTTCAAGCTCAAAAACAAGTCTTATTCTAACACTACACGCTGCTTATCCTCTTGAGATAGCTGGTACATCTCTGATCTGGAACTCCAAGCTGTTACTTTCATGGAATGAAGGGATTATATTAGCGAGCAAGAAAGGTTAATGACAAGAAAGGGAAAAAATGAAAGCTTGGATAAAAGAAATTTCTGATACAACCAAAGCTCAATCTATAGATTTGTCTGTTATGACAGAAGGAAAGGAAGCAATTTTAGTAATGTGTATAAGAAGTGATAGTGTTTATCATGAAACTGAGTATGTATAAAGATACAGCAAGATTATTTTTTTAAAGTTTTGCATCAAGTGTTATTTATTTCTAATACAGGCAAAATTATTGGTTATCTTAAAATGTATTTATATTTGAATATTATGTATACATTTGTGCTTAAAATATACATTTGTGTAGATTGTAGTGTATCAAATATAAAACATTGCAGTATTAAGAAATGTAATTCAAAATATGTATCTTCAGTAGCTCTATACTCTGTACTTCGTCATACTCTGTTGTTCAAAGGACTATGGATTATGAGATAGTAAACAAGACTCTCTAATTACATATCACTGGCAAATAGAAAAGAAAACATAATTCTTCAGGCATATAAAAGCTCATAGTCTTAAGCCAGCTCAAAATTACAGCCACACACTATAAAAAAAAATCACAACTCTCCAAGAAGTATCAACAGTTTGTTAATATCAGCTACTGGCTTTTTGTTTTTCAAGTGAATTAAAAGTGCTTACCACATACAGATGAGGAGTTTTGTGTAGTATATTGGCAAACTCATCTTGTAGCATTATTGTCAAGGTTAAAATGTGACCTATTGATGCATTTATGTTAATGTTGGAGGTTTTAAAGTGATTTGATTAAAAAAATAATTGGCCATATGTTGGGAGTAACAAACAGCTCAGAGTGAAAGGTACCACCTTTCAGCATTTCATTGCACGAGTAAAAACTCCTGTTAGTACCTGTGAGAGCTATCATGTAACATAGGAGGAAAGATGATACACGTAGGTTCAGTTTTAGTAATGAAAACAAAACTATTTAGCAAAACTAAGCTTGACTTGCATATTTGTTAAAGGTGAAATCCTACAGTACAAGGTAAGAATTTAGTAACAAATCTATTATGCTTTCAGAGGTACAATAAGCCAAAAGGGCTGTTTTGGAGATGGACATATTTGATTACATAATTTATCAATAAGTTGCCTGTAAGGTGACCCTAAATCAAATGTCATTTTTCATGTCAGTGCTTATGTCAATTGTATTTTCAAAACAACAGGAGTTTTTGCCAGATTCTTGTTTTTTACCAGAGTATAATAATTTAGAACCAAGCTTAAAACAAAGTTATAATTTTTTATAAATATACACACATATGCAAGAAGAGAGGTCATATGTGAGATTAAATAGTTTTCTGTACAATTCAAAAAGATTAGTGGTTGTTTAAATATTATGTATTTTATAGGAAGATGTTGCAAAGCTGTTATTATTTTCTGGGACTGTGATCAATGCATTTGGAAGAGGTCATAGAATTTTTCTTTGCAGCATATGAAAGTATGTCTACATATTGAATTGCCTGCCTCGGCCTCTATTCCAGCTACTTTCTGGGGTCTGTTTATCACAGACCATGCATGGAATTGGAACCATAAACAACTTCTTACTTCTGAGAGCTATAACACTAATCACTTTTTTATTATTCCTGATAAAATCCAAAAACTAAGTGTTTGGGGTTACAAAGATAAAAATGTGCTAATCCTTCCTGTGGTTAGTGACCATTTTAAACTGTTACATTTCATGAGCCCCAAAGGATAAATACCGTAAGACCTGATGGGATTAAATAAGAACTCTGCATGTTCATGCACATTTACTAGTGTTATTTGCTTTTTCTTCCATTTATTCTTTCATTGTATTTAATTTTTATTTAAGTGACGACTATTTTTATATTTGTTTTTCTAGTTTGATTTTGGATTTCTGCCTGTAAGATATCCTATAAACTCTATATTTAAGAAACTCTAGTTATATTTAATTTTATATAAAGCCTTATAAAATCATGTATCAAGATGTCGGCATGGAGGATCACTTTATACACTTTCTCCCAAATTTAACCTTTTTCCTCAGTTGGAAGGAGTCTGGAAACCTTCGGGGAGAATTTACTGGTTTCTATTGTTGACAAACTGCTAAATATATGAATTACTTTGGAAATTGCCACATAAAAAGCTGAATTTTAGATGCAGTAATTCACAGAACCAGTTAAAGCTATTTTTACTTGTTTATTCGTGATTAGGAAAACAAGTGATTTGGAAGGAACTGGGAAATAAAATAGACCTCCATGGGCTGGGGGAGGGAGAAAGGGTAATAACGGTGTCCAGAAAAACCTGTCAAGGGCACATTAAAGGAGATTAAACCACAACAGTTAGTATATCCATTAGAATAGGCTAGATTATGCAGTGGTGACAAAAACACCAAAATCTCAGTGGCTTAAACTATATTTCTTTTATATTTTTAATAGCAATAAGAATTAGATGGAAGCTTTGTTCCACTCCTTTCTCAAAGATGCAGGCAAAAAGATTCTCCACTATTGGGAATGCCACTGGGTCCAGAATAGGGGAAAATCAATTTTTTAAATTGTATACCAGCCCTTAATGGCTTTCCCTGGAAGTGACAGAAATATGTATTTCACATTTCACTAGAAATAGCATTGGCCAAATCTAACTTCAGGGACATGGGGAAATACAATCCTACTAGGTTTCCAGAAGGAAGTATGTGGAGAATAGTACTAGACTACCACCAAAAACATAGTATTACATCCTACCAACTGATATTAAAACATACTTCTCAAAATAAACAAGGTACAGTTAAATTTCATGTACTTGAACTCTCCAACTTTAAACTTTGGTACACCACAGTAGAGGTAAAGGTCTTTTCACTCTAGGAGAAACATTGTGTAGAAGATTACAGACCAGTCTCTAATGAAAACTAAATACCTAAGAAATTTCTGACTTGTAATTACACAGTTAGCATGGGGAGTAATTGCTTTATACTTTCAGAGAGAAGTAGTTATAGGGAAATAATGTTTTAACAATAAATCTAACTTCCGAAAGAGGATGAAAACAGAATATGTGTAGATTTTATAAAGCCCTCGTGAGCACCAAACCATTTGAAAATGTTTTAACTCTGTTTTATTGTACTTACAGCTTGACCTGTCCTCCATAGAATAATTTGCAGAGGATCTTGGCTTTAAAATTCTCACATCAGCCTTGACCACCTTGCCTAATCTTGTGTCCCTCCCTAGGTATAACCACTGATATCAAATCAGTAGGTCTCTGGTAAATTTTTCATTTCATCTTCATAAACAGGTCTTGGCAATCCTTAAATGTTAGCACATGTGGATCTACCAGGTTCCTTTTAGCAGTCTATATTTTGTAGTATTTACATACTATGGTATGAATACATTATCACTATTCTTAAGAACAAAATATGTATTTCCTATGTCTTTCCTATTAAACATTCTTAAACATGTGTCCTTAGGCATCTGTATGCTACATAGGCATCTTAAATTTTAATAGATATTTTCAAATCATTCTGCAAAATGGCTACACAAATTCACACACATACAAACAATAAGTGAGAGAAGAATTCTACATACTGTTGATAATATTTAATGTAAATCAGACCCTAATATTTTTAACCATGTCATTGGATGAACAATATTTTTACTTGTGTTTTTCCAGCCCATGATGATTAATTTTCCGTAACATATTCTACCACTTCTTGCATTTGTTTTCTTTTGTTGGTATAAAATTTATAGGTATATATGAAATATTAACATGAATCTCACTACCTAGAAATGGTACAATGGCTCACACCTGTAATCCCAGCACTTTGGGAGGCTGAGGTGGGTGGATTACCTGAGGTCAGGAGTTCAAGACCAGCATAGCCAATATGGTAAAACCCCATCTCTACTGAAAATACAAAAAATTAGCCAGGCGTGGTGGCAGGCGTCTGTAATCCATGCTACTCAGGAGACTGAGGCAGGAGAATTGCTTGAACTTGGGAGACAGAAGTTGTGGTGAGCTAATACTGCACCACTACACTCCAGCCTAGGCGACAGAGCGAGACTGTCTCAAACAAAAATAATTTAATAATAATAATAATTTCACCCAATAGCATAAACTTGACTTATTTTTACTATTTGAGATACTGGCACTGTAGATATTTTTAATTTTTACAAATTATATAAAATGGTAATGTAAACTCAATTACATCTGAATAGTTGAATACATGGAATAATAGAATCAAATAATACAACATAAATTTAGTTTATTATTAAAAGACTTATGTATAATTTGTTCAAGCTTTTAATTTAAAAACATTTGAAGCAATCGAGAATTAATGATAATATTTTTAAATTAATTAACATAAATCCTGGAACTTACAAGATTTCAAAAAAAAATAGCAGAAGGATATTTAATTTTACTATTACTATCATTTTCATTATTATTACTTAAGCTAGATAAATAAAAGCCATTGGTCATTTCATAGAGTTTTAAACATATATAACTAAAATAAATTGTAAATTTCAATGGATATGGATTTCATGAAAGAAAGTTGTCCGAAAAATTAATAATAGTATTGGATATATATACATTTACATATATATGTTTGAGCTCTGTTAGTTTGCCTGCTATGTGCTACTTAGAAACAAATTTATAATCTAATGCAGGATGAAATGTTGATGTGAATCTTTAATTAAGGTTGTTATTGATGAGAGTAAATGATTACTGTGGGAAAGTGGTGCAATTTGAGTTGTAAAAAAATAAATCATTAGCTACCAAGGAATGCTAGGAAAGCACCACCTTCGTATAAATATCAAAAGCAATGAAATTAGGGCTGGGTGGTAATATTAGAACATCGAGTATCTATAAGAAAGGATTACTACTATTTAGAACTAAGTCCAGAGTACTGAGGCACATAAAAATTGGCATAATTGGACAGATATATTTTAATAAGAGAGGAAGCCAATATTACTCTGTCTTCAGCCCTGAAATCTTTGTCTCTGCCTCTCCCTAACCTTTTCACATGCCTCCTCAAAAAACTCTTGGAAACTTTGAATATAAAGATAGACAATATCCCAGGAAACAGGATTGGGATTTTAGGTAGAAAGTGTATACATATTAACATTCCGTAGACCTGAAAAACTGCTTATTCTTCTATTCTGTTTTCCCCTCCATAAAATATATGTAGTAATAAAATCAACCAAAAATATTGATAAGAATTAATATTTAAAATAATGAAACGTCAGGAAATTACATTTATCTTTCAAATTATCATGTTATTTAGCTTATATTTGTTTAAGTAAAATGCATGTTACTCTTAAAGTATATTTATATGCAATTTTGATTATGTATATTTTTCTTCTTATAAAAACATCTTTAACTCTTTAACATGCAATTATAATTTCACCTATAACACTTAACTTTCCACCTGTCTCTCTGCTTACTTGTTTAAAGCCTCCTCAAAGAGAGATAATATGTCTGATTTATCTCCATCTCTAGACATTGTCCTGTGTTATAGTCATTTGGTAAATGTTTAATTAATTATTAAAAGCCATAAAAGAAAATCTTTCAATCAAAATTTAAAAATGAGCAATGTAAATAATCAAGGGTGTTTTCTAGCTTTGATTTTATAGAAGAATCAATATATTGAAACTTATAACTCCTAACATAGGTTGTAGCTCTGATTCCAGATTTTCATTTACTTCAATTACAAATGGACATAGGGAATTCATGTGATAGCAAGGAGAAGCTGATGTTTGTTTGAAAAGGAGAAAGAAAAATATGTTCTAATTTTTGCATAGAAAGCTTGTACCATATTACAGTCCGCTCGCCCAACATATAATTTCACACTTTTCTTGTATCTCTATCTTGGGTCACTCCCAGGTGTCCTGCTCATGTTTATTTTCTTTTTGAATACTTGTTTCCTTACTGATCTTTAAACTTGGCCTGCCCAGGCTCCTTGTTTTTTGTCATTCCAAGACCTTTTGTGTCATTCAACTACCAAATTCTTTCTTGTCCTTGAGTATTTTATGACTTTTCCTTATTTTCTCCACTTATTATTTGATTTTCATTTTCCTTCTTGACATCTTATCTTGTTAAATGACATATTTTCTATTGTTTTATTTGAGGTGTTCATTCCTAATTTAAAATTTTTCTAATTTTATATGTTTAATCTAATTATGAAGCAAAATTTGTTAATTTTGTTTATTTCCTAATTGATATGCTCATAGACAATAGAAATCATAGCATTCAGTTCCTTCATTTTTCAAATAATAAAAAAGGCCCATATGTGATAGACAGTATACCAAATAGAGAGGGTAATACATTATTCCTAATTTAGTGCCTCTTTTGTTACACCATGCAATATTTCACACACACACACACACACACACACACACACACACATAGAGAGAGAGATGGAGTCAGACTGGAGTGCAATAGTATGATCTCAGCTCACTGCAACCTCCACCTCCCGGGTTCAAGCTAGTCTCCTGCCTCAGCCTCCTGAGTAGCTAGGATTACAGGAACATGCCATCACATCTAGTTAATTTTTGTATATTTAGTAGAGACAGGGTTTCACGATGTTGGCCAGGCTGGTCTCAAAATCCCGAACTCAGGCAATCTGCCTGCCTCAGCCTCCCAGAGTGCTGGGATTACAGGTGTGAGCCACTGCACCTGGTCTATTGCTTTTAGTATTTTTAACGCATGTACGAATTGTCCTCAAAAGGCCACATTCTATGTTTATTATTTTACATAGATTTTCTCATTTATTCCTCATGACAGCTTCATGAGATCATATCGTGGGGACCAAGGACTTGGCCCTCTGAAAAAAGTCACTGACATGAGGCAGATTGATTAATGGGAGAAAGATATACACACTTATTTAACCTGTATAGATGAGAGCCTTCAGAATGACAACCATACCCCTTATGAGGTACAGAAGCTTATATACCATCTTGAGGTTATAAAAAGAATGCGGACTCAGAGCATGGCCAAATGATTTATGCTAGTAAATCAGATTTCAGTGGCAAGACAGGTTGATAAAAGGGAGAAAGAAAGAGTCCTGCCTGTCAAAAGTTGCCATGCTGTATAGATGAACCCTCACAGGTAGCACCTCTCAGAGAGAATAGATGGTAAATGTTTCTTTTCAGGTCTTTAAAAGTGTCAGGCTATCAGTTAACCTCTCCTAGATCTCAGAAATGCCTAGAAAGAGAATTCTGGCTACGTCAATAGAAATTCTCCACAGATGCAAATTTTCCCCCCAAAAGATGGCTTTGCAGGACCACCTCAGTCTGCTGTCCCTGTAGCATCCATTTCAAATTGTCAAGGAAATACATGTTGGGGTAAAATATTTTAATTACCTTCATTAGTGTGTCTCAATTTTGTGAATCTAAAACTGAGAGTTATAGTTAGCGGTTGCATTTTCATTTCAAAATATTTTCCTAGTTTTTCTTTTTTGTTTTATTATAAGTTGACAATTTATAATCATATAAATGTATGGGGTACAAAGTGATGTTATAACTTAAGAATACAGTATGGTATTGTTAAATCAAGTTATTATCATATCCTTCATGTTAAATACTTATTTTTCTTTTTTTGGTGAAAGCATTTGAAATTTACTCTTGGAATGTCAAAAAAAAAAAAAAAAAAAAAAATCCCAAGACCCGCAAATTAAAGCCACAAAGCTGAAATGTGCAACATCCTCTTCCAAATGGAAGCTTATCTTTTCAGGTACAGAACAAAGCAAGACCCATTTCTTCACCTACATAAAGATATCCACATAATCGGCTCTTTCTCTATTCCCCTTTTCTCTTCTAACATTCACTAAATCTTGTGTAAAATGTAGATTTACTGGATACTAACTAAAATTTCACAGGATTATACCCATTCTCCTTACTGCCTACCTACCTGTCTTCCTACATACCTTCTCCCACTTTAAGGAATGTAAACATATTAAACCTCCTGAAAACCTCTTTAGAAAAACAGCCCCAGGTGTATTTGTGGAGGATGTTTTTCCCTAGATGCATTCTAAAGCTGGCTTAATAAACATTAGTGATTGAGACTTATGCCTTAGTCACTCATTTTGGTTGTCACTCTCTTCACAATTTGAAATGTAAAATATTCTACTATTAATTATATTTATCACATTGTGCAACAGAACTTAAAAGAAAAAAGAAAAAAAACTCTTCTGTCTGAAATTTTATACCCTTTGCTTATCATCTCCCCATTTTCTCCAGCTTCCAATCTCTGTAGCCACCAGTTGCTGTTTCTATGACATTGATTATTTTAGATTCCATATTTACATCCATTTTCTCCATGACTTTACTTCTTATTTTGATTTTACATTGGCTCTTGCAAGTCATTTGAACAAATATTGGCCATTCAAAATATTTAATAAAACAGTGACATGCTAAATTGTGAAAAGTAGGCCCAGCATGGTGGCTCACTCCTGTAATCTTAGCACTTTGGGAGGCTGAGTTAGAAGGATTGCTTGAACCTAGGAGTTGAAGACCAGCCTGGGCAACATAGGGAGACTCCATCTCAGCAAAAAAAATTTAAAAGTAGCTGGGAATGGTGGCAGGCATCTGTGGTCTTAGCTACTCTAGAGGCTGAGTGGAAGGATCACCTGAGCTCAGGAACTGAGGTTGCAATGAGCTATGATCATGATACTGCACTCTAGCCTAGGTGACAGAGCAAAACCCTGTCTCAAAAAAACAAAAAAGTTGTGAAAAGTAGCCGAATGAAGATGTCCATATTTGCATCAGAGAAATTAAGCTAACTTTTTAAAAAGACTATGGGACTCTTCAAATTAATACTTATTTTTAACTTACTACCCATTATGGAATGTTGTGAAATACAGACAGCAAACTGCAAATTATCCTTACCTACGTAAGTAATGGAGTTCATTTTCTAGTGAAAACAGCTAGTTGGAAATCTATAACAAAATAAATGTATTTTGTTCCCATAAACTGATGCTGCAGGCTGTGATGTTCCCAGGCAGGGATGATGGCTATTACCAAGAAATGGTTCAATTTGGTTAGCACTATTCTGTTTTGTCAAGTATGAATAAAATAAAAGAATGTAGTCACATTATTTTGAATAAAAGAGTTTGCTTTAAGAAAGACAAGAGATGTAATAATATTGACTTATTGTTCCCTTATAAAATAATTTTAAACTCATTTTAGTTTCATGGGTCCAATGCTGGTAATATCTGAATAATGGGAAATTAATTTGAAAAGAATGACAAAAGCATGAATATAATGTTTTTTAAAAAACTTAAGTTTACAGGTATACAGTCTGTTACATAGGTAAACTTGTCTCATAGGAGTTTGTTGTACAGATTATTTCATCACCAAGGGATTAAGCCTAGTAGCCATTAGTTATTTTTTCTGACCCTCTCCCTCCTCCCACCCTACACCCTGCAAAAGGCCCCAGTGTGTGTTGTTCCCCTCTGTGTGTCTATGTGTTCTCATCATTTAGCTCCCACTTATAAGTGACAATATACAGTATTTGGTTTTCTGTTCCTGTGATAGTTTGCTAAGGATACTGGCTTGTAGCTCCTTTGGTGGAAGCCATTATCCTTAGCAAACTAACACGGGAAGAGAAAGAACATGATCTTGGGAAAGATCTAATATCCAGCATCTATAAGAAAGTTAGACAATATTATGTTTTATGGAATAGTGAGAAGGATAAAACTATTTTAACTTAATGGGAAATCAGAATCAAACTGCAAGCTAATCATCTGCAAATATGAACATTTCAATTTATTAAAGATGGCCAGGCATGGTGGCTCACACCCCTGTAATCCCTGCACTTTGGGAGGCTGAGGTGGGTGGATCACCTGAGGTCAAGAGTTAGAGATCAACCCGGGCAACATGGTGAAACCCCATCTCTACTAAAAACACAAAAATTAGCTGGGTGTGGTGGTGCATGCCTGTAGTCCCAGCTACTTGAGAGGCTGAGGCAGAAAAATTGCTTGAATCTGGGAGGCAGAGGTTGCAGTGAGCCGAGATCACGGCACTTCACTCCCTTCTCCAGCCTGGGCAACAGAACAAGACTCTGTCTCAAAAAACAAACAAACAAAAATATTAAAGTTAATTTATATAGAAGGATTGTCCAGATTATGGAAAGTATATTAATTAGGAGATAAAATTAGATATGCTTATTATCTTAATTATCTTCTCATCACATGGAATATTTAAGTTAGTATTAAAAAAGTAATGAGTGCACGCACACATACACCTACGTACACACAAACACACATATAGTCATGCGCCACATAACAATATTTTCCTAAATAGCACATTACATATACCATGGTGGTCTCAAGATTATAATTAACTGCAAACTCCATTCACGGTAAGTGCCTTATACAGGTGTGCCACTTTTTACCTTTTATGCCACATTTTGCTGAACTTTTTCTATGATTACATACCAAAATACTTGCCGTTGTCTTTATAATTGCTTACAGTATTAAGTACAGTACCATGATGTACAGGTTTATAGTCTATATCATTTATTCTAGATGTTTAATAGGCTATACCATCTAGGTTTGTGTAAATACAGTGTAATTCATGATGTTCACACAATGACAAAATTGCCTGACAATGCATTTCTCAAAACTTACCCCAGGTATTAAGTGACACATGACCATACATAAATAGATATAATCGTGACCTAATAATCATGGGAAAATAAAAATATTAAAGCAATTGAATGCATAAATCCAACCAACATTGTTTTATTTCCTCATTTTTAGGAAATCTTTGTCAAAAAGGGTACTGGGAAAGGTATGCTTGTGGTATGGCTTGAAATAGCTTATGGATATTTATTGAAGAGAATACTTCAT
This sequence comes from Alouatta palliata, assembly GCA_004027835.1. Taxonomy (NCBI): domain Eukaryota; kingdom Metazoa; phylum Chordata; class Mammalia; order Primates; family Atelidae; genus Alouatta; species Alouatta palliata. Next base: position 299,386 of record PVKV010000077.1, on the reverse strand, counting down.
ACTATTAAGACATTGAATATTATCATAACAGATTAAGCATATATGAACATTGGTATTCAGGATATATCACTTACTTATTTACAATATTCTAATAGTTTACATGGGATATTAGCTTTTATATATTAATATTTTACATTTTTCAATCTGCCTTTAAATAACACATAAGAAACCAGCTGCAAGATATATATATATTTAAATTTTTATATTAGCTTAGAAATGTACTCTTACCTAGCTTGTAATATGTATTGATTTTTTTGTTCGTGATCCACTTATTTCAATATGGGATAAATAGAGACCAAGTCTATGCCGTTTCATCTACTTCTGGATGCTCTTACAACACAAAGGAGGAATAAATGTCTTCATGTTTATACTACAATTGCCTCTACATTTTTATCACTTATTGGTGAGAACAATTTGCTACAAAGCAATAATAAAACAGAATGTAATCAAATGTCAGTATGGTCTGTTATACTGCAGTAATGTCAGATAAGAATAATAGGTTTCATAAAATGCTGGGCAAATCTGAGAACAACCTGATTCAGTTGGAGTTCAGATTCATGGCTCAATAAAATGTATTCATATACATTTGGCATACACACATTGATATATAATAAGCTATGTCTGTGATTTTATTTAATTATATTGTTTTTTTCCACAGTGGATTATTGAAGGACTTTATTAAGTAAGGTTTTATCAGCCAAAATTCCTCAATAGATTTGAAATCCCAAGTATAATAATACGGAGAAAATCTACTTAATAGTTTTTCATCCTAAGGTCCTTCGTCAGAGAAAAAAAAAGGATGTAATTCTATACCTTGTTGTAGTCCCAGTGTACAATGCTTTAGAAAGATACATTAATGTCAGGAAAATCAACTAATTGCAGAACATAAATTCTAAGACAAAGTATCACAATAACTGTGATCTTCTGAATGTTTACACCTACAGTCATCAACACCCAAGCTCTCCTTAACCCTTCATGGTCCATTGAAACTTTTAGAGCTTAGGTCCTGTCTTCCCGTCTGGTGAACTCTAATTCCTCCCCTCTCTTGTGTTGTCTGTATAAAGTAATTCACCTTGCATTTGAAGGAGATACCTAAATATGTTTTTGTCCAGTGCTTCGATAAAATTATCTTAGAAACAAAGATACATGGATTTAGGGTGTAAAGTTTCGGTATGAAGTTTCAGTAGCCTATGTGTGCAAAATAAATAAGTTTCTGCAAGATAAAACATGCTGTATAACATTTTGCATAGGTTTTAATTCTTCCAAGAATGACTTTTAGATTAAACCCCCAAACTTAAATACCTATCAGTGCCAAATTAATTGCATACATGAGTGAATTGAGATAATGTGTAACACTGTGGAGAGTTGTGGGGTTCTGTGGGTTCTAGAAAAACAAAACTTAGTACCTAAGTCCCTCAAATGTAATTTAAAAAAAAATAGATATACTCTGACCAAATAAAATATCTCTGACTTCTGGGTTCTTCAGTATATCACTGTGATAGAGTGAAGCTCATAGTATTCAGCACCAAAACCATAATCTTAAATATCCAAGTAGAAAGAAAAAAAGAGTCTGGCCTCTGTATAATAAGATAAGGAATGGTAAATAAAATGACTTGATCTTCTTCCAAGGCAAATAATCACTTTCAACCCTGGGTTTGATAGGCTTATATGGTCTCTAGTATTCTGGCTAGAACTGTGGGTCTGTACAGTGGTAATCAAAGGAAAAAAATCAAGGAAAAAACATACTTTTCAGTGTCTATTTGATTATAGTGGAGTGGACCCATGAAGGTGCAGAAATTCATTTCTGTCTAAAGAAAATAAATTGACATCAGCAGTTCATTCAGTCCCCTAGCTTCAGAGATCATCTAGATGCTAAAGATTCCCAGTGCCTTTCTCTGTTCTTCAACTCCTCCCGGAACAAAGACTCATTTAGTATTCGGCTGCCTTGTCAATATATTTTTCATAGATGTTAGATTTAGTGAAGGCACAAGCTAAGCTTCTATTAAATAAGAGACCCCAAGATATATTGACTTAAGAAATGTATCAGTTAATCTCTCTAATGCAGATGATCAAGGCTGGTAAGACAACTCCGTTATGTTAGACATTTAGTGGCTGGAATGAAAAAAAGATCAGAAGAACACACATATTGTTATTTTAAGAGCACAGTCAAGAACTGGTACACACCACATCCTCTTTATACCAAGTACCGTAACTAAGACACACAGACATGCCAAACTTCAAGAGAGGCTAAGAAAGGTGCTCAGCTTCAACACAGGAGGTCTTTTATTAAAAGAAGAGAGACCATTATCCTTAACAAACCAATGCAGAAACAAAAAACCAAATACCACATGTTCTCACTTCTAAGTGGGAGCTAAGTGATGAGGACACATGGACACAAAGAGGGGAACAACAGGCACTGTGGCCTACTTGAGGGTAAAGGGCGGGAGGAGGGAGAGGATCAGAAAAAAGAAATATCGGGTACTAGGCTTAGTACCAGGGTGATGAAATCATCTGTACAACAAAGCCCCATTACATGATTTTATCCATACAACAAAACTGCACATGTATCCCCTGAACCTAATGAAAGATGTCTATGATATCTAGCAGATATCAGTATTTATTCTCTCTTCTTTTTAATTTAGATAGTGCTCTCTGACAGCAGGTATCCCATAGCTGTCTATAGTATTAACATGTCCAAAAATGGAGCTCTTGATTTTTCCTTCTAAACATGCTTCTCCTAGAGTTTGGTCCATTTCTGTGAATGTGAGCTGTATTCCTCCATTTCTGTGAATGTGAGCTGTATTCCTCCATTGCTCATGACAAAATATTTGAGTTGTCTAGAATTCTTTTCCTTTTTTTTTGACTTCAAATTATTTTCATAAGTAAATGTTGCCACGCCATTTATTTTAGATATGTGCAGAATCCTACATGTCTCTGCACGTCTTTTGCTTCCACTATTGTACGATCACTGTTATTTCTCACCTGGATTATTAGAGTAGCCTTTAAATTGTCTTCCTACCTCCAGCCTTGCCTTCCAACAGTTTATTCTGAACACAACAACCATAAGGCTGCTTTTCAGATTGTGACACTTATTCTCAAATGCATCTCTCTCTGGGTTAAGTAACTCACAAGGCTGTAAGTATTCGACAGCTTTTGTTCTTCATACTTTAATATTTTCCCCTCTCTCCCTTTCTCACTGCATTCCAGCCATACTGTCCTGTCCTCTTGGCCACTCCGCAAGTGCACAAATACCCTACCTCTTTGGTGACTTTGAACTTACTGCTCTCTCTGCTTAAAATTGTCCCCCTAATCTCTATTTTCAGTTCTTCATCTTCTTTAAGTCTTTTCTAAAGTCCACCTTTTCAGAGACTTTCTCTCACCCTATGCATTGTATATATTATAAATATATCTTTGATCTTTCCTTACTTCACTGCTCTTCATGCCATAGGTATATATAGTTTTAATGTATTTATACTGATACTTAAAACATTTTCAAGCATTAAGTGCACCGAACCTAGTAATGACTAAAATTATCATTTGAGAGGTAGGTGGTAGTCAAAATAATGACCCCTCAAGATATCCACATTCTAATGCCTGGAACCTGTGTTAGGTTACATGGCAAAAGGGAATTAAAGTTACAGATGAAATTGTTTGCTAATCAGCTGGTCTTAAAATAGAAAGGTTATCATGGATTATCTGGGTGGTACCAGTGTAATCCTGAGGGTCTTCAAAAGTGGAAGATAGAGACAGAAGGGGAGAGTAGAGTTATGGCAACGTGAGAAGACTTTGAAGATAGAAAGAAGGGGACTGTGAGCTAAGAAATGTAGACAGTCTCTAGAAGCTGCAAAAGGCAAGTAAACAGATTGTTCTTTGGACCCTCCAGACCCCTGCTAACCCTGCTAGCATCCTCATTTTAGCCCAGCAAGACCGATTTCAGACTTGTGAGCTCCAGAATTGTAAGGCAATTAATATGTGTTGTTTAATGCCATTAAGTTTGCTGTAAGTTTGTGCTGTTTTTTTACACCAGCAATGCAAAACTAATACAAAGAACAACATATATTAAAGTTGAATGTGATTTGGATATTCTCTCAGCTATGTAAGCTATTTTCCTGAGTTAGTGATTCTTACAGTCTCTGTGAGAGTCTTTTCAATCACTAACACAAAACAATAAACAATAAATAACAACAAAACTTGTCACACTTAATTCCTGTCTAACCTAAAATAGTACCAGTCTTTCCATAAATGCTAAGTATTTGTAAGTGAATGTAATTTCTTTCTCTTGGTCAGTGACCACTAGTAAAATAAATATAGTGATTAACTGAAAAATTAGTAGACAAGTATGCTTTTATGAATTCAAGTAAGATTTCTGATAAATGAATGATAATTTTGCTTTTTACTTCTTCACCGAAATAATCAACTATGAGATAGTAATAATGTAATAATCAACATTTATTTAGCATTAAGTATGACCTAAGTGTTTTATATGCATGTATTATGTTTAAATGTCATCCTAGTAATATGCCTTTGAGATAAGTTCTACTGTATGATATTTTATAAAATGAGAAAATGGAGATACAAAAATATTTAGATAATTTGCTCAAGTTCCACTAGTAAGCATTTTGGATAAATAATTTTTCTCCTAGAATTTCAGCCTGAATATGGGTCCATTTATGTTTTAAAATCTTGGACTGTTATGAATTGAAAAATCACCTGGAGATAGACAGCTACTGTTCAAGAATGTATATGAGTTCATTAGTTTTTGAGGTTTTTGTTTACAGTGTTCAGTTCTCTACATTTTAAGAGAGCTAGTTTATATTATGCTCTGTGTGCGTGTTTATGTTTGAATGTGTGTGTTAGTGTGTTGCCTTTGCAGCTGCTAAACATGCACCTGCATCAGAGTGAATCCGGCTAAAACCCACTATTAGTGCATATTATCTTCAATACTTGGAAGAGTATTTACTTGCCTTTGACATTAGCGGTTGACCCTGATGTTCCTTTATCTTTAAACAGCCAACCTTCTTTTCAGTATTCTTCTTATAGCACTATATTTAGGTAATAATTTGATGTGTTGCAATTTTGTTCTCTCAACTAGTTTTGAGTTTTAGCAATTTAAAATCTGTTCAATATAGTGAAATAAGATGTATAACAACATGTCCCTAGGATATATCAGCAGTTGTGTTTCTTTTCTTTTATTGTTAACCTGGTACATTCATGCAACCAAGAAGATGAACTTTAAGGAAAGTTTTTTTTTTTTTCCTTTTTCAGTTGTGTAATCAAGGCTACAGAGTGAACAGACATTTAACACAAGCCTCTTTTTTGATCAATATATTGTTTAGGCAACAAATTAAATTCATGCCCACAAAGGTATTAAATATTAACATTTCTTAATTTTTGCTTTTGAAAAAGTCACTTACATGTTTATTGATTACCCATTTCAATAGAAACCATGTGTGCAAAATTTAAATTATTTGAGTACTTAAAGGATATTTAGAAAACCAACCAAAATTTCATGAGAAAGACATAGAATTTAAAATTCTAATGTATATTACTCTTATTAATTGGTTTTTCTCTCAGTGTGAGATTTCTATTGCAACTTGTTCATTTAGATTTTCATATTTTGCTTAGACTTTTCTTCTCCATGCCCACCTTGCACCCCAAAATCATTTTCCAGGGATTAAATCAAGCTGATCAAATTTAGTTAAACTGTAGAACATTAAAATATACCTCATTCAATATGATGTTTAATTTAACATTATAAAATAAAGATGTAAATACAAAGTTTGTTTTCATGTTTCTCAATTCATCACATATTGATTAATTACTGAGAGCCTATTCAAGTGATACTTTTGAAACTGAGTAATAGCATTTATTTGACACTCAGGAATCTGACGGTTGGAAGGAAGGGAAGAAACATTGTGGCAAAATTGGAGGGAAAGAGACTTATTTTAAGATATTTAAATAAGCTGAAAGAGGAGAGAAAAAAATGCAGTAGAAGAATGTATATGAGACATTCTGGAAGAAAGTTCAACATAATTTGTAATATACTTCATGAAAAAATGGCCTATAGATTGTGATTACAGAGATAATTCATTTCACGGAGTGAATATTTTTAGTTTTCTAAAGAAAAGTAATTATGTTTCAAATAGTAAAATGTACTTTCTGAGTTGTTTTTAAATATAGTTTTTGCTTTGTGTTGCTCTTAATTTCCAGCTGTTTTATTAACAGTAATGCTTATTAAAATAGCTAACTCCATAATCTACTATTTTCTGTCGCTCAAAATGGTCTAATAAGTGTATAGAAGGATATGAAAACAAAATTTTTAAGAAAAAATATATAGAAGGAAAATTAGTCAGTTTGAGACTTTATTAACTACTAAATTTGCTTTTCAATACTTGATTTACCCAGAAATTAAAAATTAAAAAGAAAATGCAGAAAGAATGAAGGAAGAAAGAAAAAAGTAAAACTCTTTCTAGAAAGTTTATTTCTTTTCAATAGCTATTTTTTCTCTTACATGTACATAGAACACATTTAGTTTAAAATTATATTATACTTTGGGCAGTATGGCCATTTTCACGATATTGATTCTTCCTAGCCATGAACATGGAATGTTTCTCCATCTGTTTGTGGGGAGGGATAACATGGGGAGAAATACCAGATATAGGTGATGGGGAGGAAGGCAGCAAATCACACTGCCATGTGTGTACCTATGCAACAGTCTTGCATGTTATTCACATGTACCCCCAAACGTAAAATGCAATAAAAAGTATATATATTAAAAAATAATAATAATATTATAATTAAGTTTTTTATCACTTTACTATAATTTAGTTCTTAGCTGCCAATAACTCCTTTGTGCAATATTATTTGGTGTGAAATAGGAACCAAAATTTTTCAGTTATATATTACAGCTTGTAATATCTGTAATATATTTTTAAAATGCTTGTTTGTTGTTTTATTTCTGTGTTTACTGTTAGAAAAAAACTCTTAAAATACCACTATATCATTTTATTAGAAACATTTTATATTTAGTAATAATTTAATTAAAATGTCATTGAGAAAAGCAAGTTATAATCCCTGCTTAAAGAAGCATATACAGTACAATGAAGAGATCACATATTTAAGCCAATGATACAAATTAGCAAAACAATATTGGAAAGAGGTGAGGGAGTTGCTGTGTGTATGAATTAGGAAGGTTGGTAAACTTCCTAATTAAAAACAAAACAAAACTATTTTGTGTAGCTCAGATCATAAGAAAAAGTATAACAAATAATTGAACATAAAAGTGGTACATAATTTCTAACACAGGCACCCAGAAATGTATACCTACACACAATGTCTAAGGAGTTGCAATTTTTTAAAAGCATTGTAAATTAAGTACTTTAATGTTTATGTAAAAGCAAAAAAAAAAGACTCTACAAATAATGCCTATGGATGCAGCATTCTTTATTCATCAAGTGCCAACTTTAACTGGAGTTTTAATATCAAGGATGATAAATATAGGGAAAAAAGCTATTAGGCTGTCAATTTTCATTGACAAGTCCAAACGTGCCAGATGTATACATGATAATAAACACTCCCATTATATGTGATGCCTTAACCTCTGAGATGATGATGTTGAAAAACACCACAGATAGCATCTTGAGATGGCATAAACATGTGCAAGTAGTGAGGTGGCCACGGTGAAAAGCGGAGTTATGGCAGAGTTACCCTTCGGTAGTCATTGGATGTGAAATTTCCCCAGGTGGGTAATGCTTGCAGAAGGACATTTGGAGCGCTCCTTCAGGTTATCTCTGTGGGCTCTGACAGCAGGTCACTGACTATTCCTGCCAGGATCAGAGCTCACACACAGTGTAACACCATGCACCTGTCATGCTTCCAGAAGGATCTGATGCATCTACTTACCAGTTTTTTAAATCTATCACATTAAAACGCTCATTTATTGAATGTAATTTATATTTAAAAAGAGAGCAAATGCCATTACAGGTGAAGAAAATGAGTTTCAAAATTGCTAAGTGACTTACTCAAGGTTACAGGACTCACAAACAACAAATCTAAGACATATCCTCTAGGTTTTTGGCATCAAGAACATGATTCTACCACTCTTTTAGAGAAGCCTATGCTTTCATTCATCACCATCATTCATTTACTTGCCCAAATGAAAGAAAAATAAGAAATACAAATTTCCTTCAAAATAAAAAAACGTATTTTATAGTCTATAATATTATAAAATCAAGCTGAGCCATTTAACTGATTTTTAATAACACAAAGAGGTAAATATGATACATCAAACATAAGGGCTTGCAGGCCGGGCACAGTGGCTCATGCCTATAAATCCCAGCACTTTGGGAGGTTGAGTCAGGCAGATCACCTGAGGTCAGGAGTTGGAGACTAGCCTGGCCATCGTGGCGAAACCCTGTCTCTACTTAAAAAATACAAAAATTAGTCAGGTGTGGTGGCCAGAGGCTATAATCCCAGCACACAGGAAGCTGAGGAAGGAGAATTGCTTTAACCCGAAGGTGGAGGTTGCAGTGAGCCGAGATCCCACCGTTGCACTCCAGCCTGGGCGACAAGAGTGAAACTTGGTCTCACAAACAAACAAACAAATCCCATAAAGACTTGCATATTCAGTGTTTCATCATTTCAATTCAGATTTGAGACACTGAGTTGAAAGATAGTCTTGAATCCTAATATATGATGTTGAAGTAGTGGAGATGATAGCCTTGGAAATATTGCTCAGGAAAACAGAAAATGCAACTCTATGTAGAACAATCCTTCTGATTAAAATACAGCAAATGAGTGTTTACATTTCTGAGAGGAGGCACTGCCAGTATCTAGTAAATAAGCTGGGTTGCTTATAAACAGTAGACATGTGACAAGTCTTGGGGAGACATTTATTCTAAATGCCCTGAGTTCATGTCCTCTATAGAGCCTTAGTAACTTGCTAAATATAACACTAGGATTTGAAAATAAAATTATCTCTCATAATGAATAATCAAAGAAGTCACCAAATTCTTTACTAAAGCATAATTACTTAAAATAGAGTTACTTTGAAGGACCGTCTTTTCAATAGAAAAATTGAGTTTGATTGGTTGACATAATTCTTTTAAATTCCTACAAACAGGAACCTTTTTTCTCTAGGTTCATACTTTTAAAGAGCAATGAGTTTGTTTTACTTTCATCTATGTTCTAGTCTATTATGAGGAATGCAAAATTGTGTGTGTGTGTGTGTGTGTGTGTGTTTAAACATAAAATAGTAATTACACTGGGCAGTAGAAAGGTTAAATGTTCAATCTGTGCTATTTTAAGACATGAGAACAACTGCTTTCTCTGTGTTGATGTGCTCAGAAGTCCCAGTTAGTATGAGGAGAATTTCTAATTGAGAATGCAAGAGGCACTTAACGTTTTTGAAGTTCTCCTTAAATGAGCCTTGTATTTAGGGATCACTTTACAGTCCAGGACACTCCTGGGTGTTTATATTTGGCATACTGCCTGTGATGGAAAGTTGAGGCCTCGGGTTAGTGCGTACAGAACAGCCCCTTCTGTGGGAACTGGGGTAAGACACCTTGTCTGTGGATGGAAGAGTGGTGTTAAAATTGCACTCTAGCTGTAACAGGAGAGGTGCCCAAGAAGCTTACTTAAAGGTACCATAATAGGTTTATAAGTTTGGCTAAGTTTGCCTTTCTGTTTATTCTAAGTTTAGAGATTAATTTTTCATCAATAATATAGCATTTGTTTTGCTGCCTATCAAGACAAATTAATATATTAAACTTGACAACCACCACTTTTATTATATCAAATTACTATGCTCTGGGAAGTAGCAATCTGTAATTAAGAAAAATAAGTGATGATTTGTGGCAAGATCAGGTTACCAGAGCCATTACTTTTTCTATTAAGAAATCGTATGGGCAAACTAGAATTCTAGTCCTGGGCCCTTCTTGAAAATGTATTCTATAACCTATAAATTACAATAACATATCAATAGAGACATGAACAAACTTTTTATCAAATTTAAATACTGTAAAACAGTACTGTATAATTTTGCAGGTCTGCTTGACAAGAAAGTATTACTTTAAAAATTTAATAAACTGCCTTGTGATTGGTTTTGTAATTCCTGTTTAAGGGTAACAGTCTGTTAACTTGCTCTTCAATTCAACATTTATTAGAAAAAATATAATGTCATACAAAATGTTATTGATAGATGAATTGCCTGAATTTAAAATATAATTTGAGAACTGAAATAAAATAAATGTGACTTTTATATAGCCCTTAGTCTACTAATGCCATAGAGAAAATAGGTAGAGGATATGAAGATAGCTTCATTTTAAACCATGAATTCTATAGTCATTTCAACAAGGACATCAGATGAAATGGTGAGGGAATTAATTTCTTGTGTGGACATAAGTTTTCCTGTGAATTAGATAAAACTTCAAATTGTAATGGCTGATTATTATAACTTCCATGAATCTCATGGTTATTGAATGAAAGTCTCGAACATATGAGCTTTTGTCTTGCTTCTCTTTTCTTTTCAAATGCCCAAATTTACTCACATTAATTTAGAAAATATTTATTTTTATGATAGATTAGGTACTAGGCCAAACATTATGGAAGTCTATAAAAAGAAAACCGGTAAATCCAACACAGGAGAAGGAAATTTGAGAATGGTAGTTTGGACGATTGAGTGTGAAGATTCCATGCCACTTGTTTTAATACTGGTCTAAAATACAGCTGTGAATTTTTGTAACTTAGGGTCAATAGGTCCCATACCTTGAATGATAGACATGCTACTGGGACACAAGTGACTGACTATAGGAGGTTTCAACAGCAAAAGTAATTACTAATTCTATTCCCATTAGAAGAGAAATATAATAAATTAGTTAATGATTTTCTTTCCTTATCATTTTTTAATTTAATGATCCTGAAAATGTTGGATAGCTGTTTGCTCTCAGAATTACAAAAGAGTCAAGTAGTGCATTTTAAAAAAAAACATTTAATGGATTTTTAAGTCACTGTGTCATAAAAGGTTAGCAAATTTCTACAGTCATTTCACTTTAAGTGCAGAAAATAGTTTTTGAATAGATGTCAAATAAATAGTCTTTAGAAATACTTCTATACAAATTACTTTTGTCAGATACATAGTAACCTTATATTCATAATGTATAGATGTTTGAAGAAAAGCTGCTATGCCTCTGTAATATCATTTGCGGAAATGAACTCAAGTTACCTTCCTAATTCTTATGGCTAGAGGCACAAGGTAAATATAAAAGAAATATCAGTGAAATAACATGTTTAATTCAATTATTACGCATTCTCTTTGTGCTGTGTTTTATCAAAATGATTAAACAATCTTAGATAAAAACTTTCATCTAGAAGATTTGGTGTAGGAGAAAACAGGCAATATCACATGAAAAAGTAGACATATTTATTTAAAAAAATAGAAATAAAGATTATGTCATTTTTTAGGCTTTTGAAAGCTCCTACCTCTTAAAATGTGTTGATATGATCTATCCATTTAAAAGCTTGTTATGCTTATTAGAAAAAAAAAAATTAGCCTGGGTGGAATGGCTCATACTTGTAATCCCAGCACTTTGGAAGACCAAGACAGTAGGATCCCTTGAACCCAGGAGTTCAAGATCAGTGTAAGCAACAAAATGAGACTGCATCTCTAAAAAAATAAAAAATAAATAAAAATATTAGCCAGCCATGGTAGTGTTGCCCTTGAGGCCAGGAGTTTGAGGTTACAGTTGAGCTATGATTGTGCCACTGCGCTCCAGCCTGGGTGACAGAATGACACCCTGTCTAAAGACAAAAACAAATGAAACAAAATAAACAAAAGTATTCCCCATTTAAAAAAAATCGATAAAACGTGTGTGTGTGTGTGTGTGTGTGTTTGTAAAAATTTTTTTTGTTTTTGAGATGGAGTCTCGTGCTGTCACCCAGGCTGGAGTGCAGTGGCACGATCTTGGCTCACTGCGACCCCTGACTCCCTGGTTCAAGCAGTTCTCCTGCCTCATCCTCCCAAGTAACTGATTACAGGCATGCGTCACCACGCCCAGCTAATTTTTTGTATTTTTAGTAGAGATGGGGTTTCACCATGTTGGCCAGAATGGTCTCAAGATAAAAGATACTTTTAAGAAGGATTAGGTCAGACCACCAAAGGAAGATTCTGCACATTATTTTTCTCCTGGTTGAGGCAGAGGCAAGGAGGGAAGTCCCTCTGGGTCTAATTCAGAGGTTCTAGCACAGGAATCAAAGTGGGTATACACATCAAATTTTGCAGATCTGCTTTCATGTTCCCAATTTTGATTTTTCTACTTCTAAAGGATATATTAGGTAGACTTATTTATTTATTTATTTTACAAATTATATTTTGTGATTTTACAGCAAGATGGGAAGAGCCCTTCATATGCATCATTATAAAGGTAAAATACTATTGCTTAATTTATTGGTCTTTCCACCCAGCTAAGTATCTGTAAACTTCTAGCAGAAGCTAGGAAATTCATTTTCAGAGTACTTTCACGTGAGATAAATAAGAGCACACTTTCATGAATTCATGTCCATTTTGATGAAGACAACTGCATGTGTGGGTGTATGTTTGTATGTAAGACTGTAGTAAACTTTAAAAGTGTTTATGATATTTTTCTTTAGATTTTTATTTTACTTTATTAATGCAATCTTATATTTTCCTAGGAGCTTTAAACACTATTTTTATAATATAGGATATATTCTATACATTTATAATAATTTATATAATAATAATAATTACAGGGTATTTAATTGCTAAAGATTGTCATTATTTAATTTATTGTTTACTTCTTCAAAGTTGTATTCCAGAAGTTTAACAGATTTGGCCAAGCTAAAAATTTGATTAAGTATACTCTTGTTAACAAGATCAAATAAATAGGCTTGGAAATCATGATGAAATTGTAACAAATACTAGTGGCATGTTCGTTCATGATGAAAAATAGCTTTTCAAAATAGTTTTATGAACAACTCAACCCATAGCTCTTTTCACCTAATGTAGCATGTTAAGCCATCTTTTTCATATTTTTGAAAGTTAAGTAAATGACATTTCTATGAAATTCAAAAAGTGATATGATTTGATTGTCATTTTAAAAGGATCATTATGTGTGTTGTTATGATACCAATCTTCTCAAGACTGCAAATATGAAAAAGATCATTTTTATGCCGCTGTGGGGATGACAGACTAGTGGGAAGAAAGGTAGAAATAAAGAAATCCATTAGAAACTTAATACAGTAATAAAAATCAGAGAGAAGGACAACTTGGACCAGGATGACAGCAGTAGAAATTTCTTTGAAAGTTTTTGAATTTGGGCTCTGTTTTGAAGGGAAAAGATTTACTGATGATAGACTAAGTGTGAGTGTGGAAGAAAGAAGGTAGTCAATGATAATTCCAAATTGTGTGGCTTACACCTAGAAGAATAAATAACAAAGAGAAAAGATTAGAGAAGCTGCAGTTCAGGGAGAGAATCGGGAGTTTAATTTTGTACTTGTTAAATTTAAGATAACTTTTAGACTAACAAAATTATTGAGGAAGCAGTTTCATGTATAAGTCTAACGTTCAAGTGAAAGGTCTGGGCTAGACATATTGTGTCAGTCAACTGTGTGCACTGGGTATTTAAAGGCATGAAACTCGTTGAGAACACCTACTTAGGAAGTGTAGGTAGAGAAGACGGGAAGAGAGGTGGAAACACTAAGGGAGACTAAAGGAGTGACTAGAGAACTAGAGACAGGGAGACCAAGAAACTGAAACGAAGCCCATGCAATGAAGACTGAGTAACTGTTGGTGAGAAATCAGGTAAGATGACACTAGGAAAAAAAAATCCTATGGACTCAGCAATGTCAACGTCATTTGTGACCCTAACAAAACTGTTTTATGGCAAGAGTAAAGTGTCAGATTAGGATAAATTTCAGTAACAGTTGAAGGATCAGGAGGGGTAACAGCGTGTATAGACAATTCTATAAAGAATTTTTCCAGCCATGTGTGATGGCTCACGCCTGTCATCCCAGCACTTTGGGAGGCCAAGGTGGGCGGATCACTTAAGGTCAGGAGTTCGAGACCAGCCTGGCTAATGTGGTAAAACCTCGTCTCTATTGAAAATACAAAAATTAGCTGGGCATGGTGGCAGGCACCTGTAATTTCAACTACTCGGGAGGCTGAGGCAGAAGAATCACTTGAACCCTGGAGGCGGAGGTTGCAGTGAGCCAAGATCACACCATTGCACTCCAGTCTGGGCAACAAGAGCAAAACTCCGGCTCAATAAATAAATAAAATATCAGAAGCCTGTGTTCTATGCTAATAAGCATAAAAAGGTTCATTTTCCTTGGTAGAGTAGCCCAAAGGGAAGTGCTTTCATTGTTAGAGTGACAGTAGAAGAAATTGGAAAAGTAGCCTCCTGTATGACTAAAAAATAACGTTTCTTAGCAAAAAAGGAAAAAGTCCTCATGAGATTTGTGTTTTAGAAGATATTACTAATGAGAGAGTACCTTGGCCTGGAGGAATATTAGGAATGAAATTTATTTATATGATGGTTATAATGGTCTCTGAAAACGTTAATGAGGGTCTAATTTAAGGCAGACACTTTGGGAATGGAGAGGAAACAACTGATTCAGGGTCATTTTGAAAGTAGAAGATATTTGAAAATCATTTATTCAGCAATAATGTGCCAGGTGGTTGAGGCATACTCCTGAATTACAAGCGCCCACCACCATGCCAGGCTAAGTTTTGTATTTTTAGTAGAGACGAGGTTTCACCATGTTGTCCAGGCTGATCTCAAATGCCTGACCTCAGGTGATCCGCCTACCTTGGTTTCCCATAAGTTCTGGGATTACAGGCGTGAGCCCCCTCGCCTGGCCTGATACATTGCTATTGACATAAATTAAGTAAATTTGAAGACATGCAATATAAATAAAAATATTATGTATTATTTCTTAAGCCCAACATAATGAGTAGTTACATTTTGTTGAGTATATTCAGATGTTCATTTCCTATACAAATTGGTTTTCATTTAAAAATGCAGAATCAGATTTTGCATTGTTTGTAACATGACTGTTTAATAGTCAACATATTTTAATTTCTGGAGTAATAGCAATATCCCTGAAATGGAAAAAAAGTGGCATTTTTAAAGAGGAAAGCCGCATAATCATATATGTTCTATATGTTCTTAGAAAAACCCCAGAAGTATGCTTTAATGATAGATTATAGTGAGAGAGAATTGATAGAAAAATAGTGTTTATATAAAGTATAATTGGGCTCAGCTATTAATGGCAAAAACGGCAATACATTAACTGTGGCTTAAATAAAGTATATATTTCTTTCTCAAGTAAAAAGGAATAATCTGGAGTAGTTAGTTGAAAGCTGTTTTGGCTCCCTGAATGTTACGACCCCACAGTTCTATCTAATTGCTTCTGCATCCTCAGCACATAAATTCTGCCATAGTCCAATAAGGCTACTTGAGCTCCAGCCACCATGTCATAATGCTAGCTGACAGGAAGCCAGAAGGGATAAAACACAGATACCTTTTCTTAAATGTACTTGTCCTAAAAGTTGTGCACACTGCCTCCACTTATGTCTTATCATCCAAAATTATTCACTTATGACTGCATTTAACTAAAGAAAGGCTAACAAATATAAAAAGAAGAGGTTCCATAATTAAGCAAGAGAGAACAAGTTATGAGCCTTTGCCTCAGTAGACTTTTCAATAGTTAAGGTGTGGATTTGAATGGTAACAATGACAGCAGAAAGAAGGAAATAGATATAAAAATTTGTTAATTTTCTTCATTTAATATTGTTTAATATTTAGGTTTTTAAATTTTTGTTTGGTATGGTGAAAAAACATTTTAAAAACTCATTACAACTTATAAGAAAGAAAGTATATCAATCTTCAGTGTAAAGCTTAATTTTTATATAAGTATACATATAAAGATGCAAAGTATTCCCATCACTGTCATGCCTCTTACCAGTTGATTCCTGTCACCTCAGTAGCCAGTAGACGCTACTTTTGATCTGATCTTGAACTTCATATAAATGCAATTAGCATATGTATGGTCTCTATGATTTATGCAGGAAAACAACACGTTAATGAGGGAAAGTATCTATTAATATTAACTGAAAAGATTAAACTTTAATTTCTGTATGTAATCTGGTAGAATTTTGAAATAAACAAGGCTCCAGTATGAACATACATCTGAGAGTGGTGAAAGTGTAATTCTTCTCCCTCTTCTGCCTTGCCATTCTTTAAGTGGATGTGGTGTGATCAGGTGCATAACCATGTGTGAAATAGAGTTAGAGTAAAATTAAGAGTGGCTTTGACATATAAATCCAAAATACCAACTGGGGTATGCAAGGAAATAGAGTCAGCAAAATTGGTATTCTCCAAGTATGTAGTGGTTTGGCAAAATTAAATGCTATTAATTTGTTGACTACTTTTCTTGATCAAAAATTGTATGTGTCACTAAGTAAAGAGAGAAAGGCTGCTTATGACTGCTAAGTGCTTGTATATTTGTCTATTCTTAAATTTATTTCAGTACAGTGATGTGTTGGTTAATAGTGAGGGGATGTTCTGGGGAATGTGTTGTTACATGATTTCATCATCCTGTGAACATCGTAAGGTGTATTTACACAAATCTAAATGGTTTAGCCTCCTACACATCTGGGCTGTATGGTCTAAGAGCCTGTTGCTCCCAGGCTACAAACCTGTGCAGCATGCTACTATACAGAATACTGTAAGCAGTTGTAACAAAATGTATTTGTGTATCTAAACATAGAAATGGTACAGTAGAAAATACGGTATAAAATTTTTTAAATGGTACACTTGGTCACTTTCCATGAATGGAGTTTGCAGGACTGGTGGTTGCTCTGGGTAAGACAATGAGTAAATGATGAGTGAGTGTGAATGCCTGTGACATTGCACTACTGTATGCTTTATAAACACTGCACTTAGGTGGCACTAAAGTTATTTTAAATATATAATAATTGTGCTACAACAATGCTACAGCTATGACATCACTAGACAATAGGAATTTTTCAGATCCATTGAAATCTTATGGGATCACCATCATATATGCAGTCTGTCATTGACTGAAATTGTATTGTGCAGTGCATGACTGTATTTGGGTACTTCTTTCTTCTTTTTCAAAATTTGCTCATTATTATTCTAAAAGGACAAATAAAGAAATGTGTCAACGTGGGGAAAGTATGAGAAATAATTAAAATTACCAACAAAATAGGGAAAGCTAAAGACCCTTTGTAATCATCAAAGCATCGGATTATTCAGCTCTTTAAATTAAAGCAAGTGCTCAGCACTCTTAAATTTTCTAGGTAATTAAATGGGCTCTGTAGTTTGGCTATTTTGACTATAATCTTGCTGATTTGGATGGTATTTTATTAATGATATCTCAAGGGGAATTTGCAGTAGCTTGAAAATTAATGAAATATTAATAACCAACAACCAAAGAAATGCAGGTATCTCTGCTTTGGAGAAAAACAACGTGATCTGCATGTTTCTTATATTAAAAGCATTTTATTTTATTTTATTTTTTCTTATTTGTATTTTAAGCATGCCAGTACATGCCTTAGCTTAAGAGTGGGCACTTGGTAGGAAATACAGTGCACATATTGTGTGGTCTTTGACAAATCTTTTGTGCAAAACATTGTTTTGGCAATTTGATATATTTGGGGGTTAACAAAATGTTTTTGTGCAGGAAAAGGATGTGATTTATATTTTTATTCAATGTAATTCTGAAACCAGAGGGAAATAGCTGAACTTCTTTGACTTCAAATGAAAAACAAATGCCTCATCTACAGAATGAAACATGGCTAAACTGCTGAAGAGGAATCTCTGTTGCTGTATGTCATGGCATAAAATTATGGAGTAGTAAAAAGTCAAGTTTACACTCACAATAGGAAAGAACTCCACCTGCCATATGATATCACTCCAGTAAGGAGAGAGCACGGGTCTCTGAAGGGATTATACAGATAATGAATGTTGAGAATGGATATACAGAGATGATTCATGATCAAATTCTAAATATTACCTAGTTTATTGAAGGAAATATTACCTTTGCCTAGTCTTTTAAAATGTATTATTTGAAGACCTAGCATTAAGCACTTACATAGGCAAATACCAAGACTTCATTTAAAAGTAACCAAAAATGTCTGGAAATAAGTATAGCTGCTGATCAAGAGTAGATAGAGTGAGAGAAGAACAAAGTTAGATACATAGCTGAAAAATAATGATGAATTACAATCTTGTATTCAGATTATTTAAGGAGCTCTCTTATTGGCTCAGTAAGAAGGAACTAGAGGCTGCTATCAAAATATTCTATTTTGTCTTTATTCTTTATTGTAAATAGGTAAAATTAGAAAAATAGAAAAATGAGAAAAAAAAAAACGAGAGCAGTACGGGTTTTTGTTTTATTTATTTATTTTTGTTTGTTTGTTCATTTTGGCTAGAGTGCAGTGGCATCATCATGGCTCATTGCAGACTTGAACTTCCAGACTCAAGTGATTCTCCCACATGAGCCTCCCAAGTAGCTGGGACTACAGGTGCACACCATCATTTCTGGCTATTTTTTTTAACAAAGCTTTTAACGTCACCTAGTATATTATTAAAAATCTTAATGACCATTTTGGAGAATCAGAGTGAAGATTTTGATGCCTTTTCGTATATACTATGAGTAATAATCAATACATTTTTAGAGGCAGTGTATCTGTATCTATTTTTTTTAAAAAAACACACATTATTCTACTCAGTTATTTTACTTCTAGAAACTTATGCCACAGAAGACTTAACACCTTGGACAAAAAAAAAAAAATACATATGAGGAATGTTGTGTTATTGTCTATAGTGAAAATCTGGCAACAACCAAAATCTCACCCTCAAATAAATGATTAAATAAGAAAAGTATTCTTATACATTTTATGTTGTACAGTTACACAATAGAATTGGCTAGTTCTACTTTGAATGAAAACGAAAGGGTTTTTTTTTTTTCCCCAGAATATAATTAGGGAAAATTGCCAACTGGAGAACATATACAACACTACTATACACTACTTTTGGAAAAAATT
Source organism: Alouatta palliata (assembly GCA_004027835.1). Taxonomy (NCBI): domain Eukaryota; kingdom Metazoa; phylum Chordata; class Mammalia; order Primates; family Atelidae; genus Alouatta; species Alouatta palliata. Next base: position 280,299 of record PVKV010000077.1, on the reverse strand, counting down.
GCGCAGGTTTATGTAAATAGTGAAAATCTCTTAGGCATAGAATTTTAGTGATCTTCATATTCTGCATGTTTGGAGCAAAGTTTTGGTAATCTTATGTAGTGTACATTTGTACATTTTTGTATTATGGAGAGGAGTTACAGAGAAGTTTGTATTGTCATCTCACCAATATAATTGTTAAAATTTAAAAAGACTTTTCTGAAATTGCAAGAAGGGAGTGACTTTGCCACAGGTTTTTAGAAAAGCAGATGGCTACATGTTTAACACGTTCTTGAGGTCATCTGTGCATCAGCTATGGAAGGTTCAGGTGTTCTCTGGGGTCCTTCTAGTTCTAAGAGTCTGTGATGCTGAGAGACGGGAGAGATGTAAAATCTGCTGTGCTCAAATGGAAAGGCTTAGCCTAGCCATGGCACTCCAACTACAATTCAGAATTTTTGTCTCACTCCTTTTCCTGACTGAATCATTCTCACTGTCCCATCATATTTTAAGGAATACCAATAAAAAGTCACATTTTACTTTTTAATGCATCTGTTTCTCAGCACAACTAGAAAGAGTGTGATGGATTTGAGTTCTTAATTTAAAAATTGTATGCTTCATATAGTTATCAAATCCAAAAATATTTTACATTGTATATTTACAACGTGTATCTTGTTTTCCCTCCACCTTGTGGAGTTTATCAGTAAAACCAGTAAAGCCTACTGAATTAACACACACATAATATAAATTGTATCACTTACAATAAAAGTAAATCGATAATAGGAAAACTAGAAAATGAATGCACAGCAATTATTTCTAACTAGGCCTGAAAAATTATTTGTGAAAGGGCAATTATCAGGCCATATTGACCTTTAAATATACTGACCTCCTGCTTCACATATTCTAGCATGACTGAATTTATTTTTCACTAATTAAGACCAGAAAAAATTAGATTTTGTGATCATTTGGGAATCTATTTTATTTGCAAAGTGAGGGAATTTTATACATATAACTCAGTAAATCTCAACAAAGAGCAAGACTGTCAGAAAAAGTGGTATTCTCAAGAAAATTTGAAAAGAACCTCCACCTTTTGCTGACATTTGCATAGGGTTCAACACAAAATCATACATAGGTACACACATAATTCTATTATCAGGCTCACTGCAAAATAATTCTCTGACAATATTTTCTCTGTGTACTTTATATCCATCCCTGAATCTGAATTTTGTAATCTGTGATGTGGAAATGTTCTAACAAACTGAGCATGAATTATAACAAGATCAAATACTAAGGCTTTTCAGCAGTGCTAATGATGTGAAAGGCTTTAGCCTTTTCATATATATAGTTTTTCATTTGAGCAAACGTTATTTAGCAAGCACGAAGTGGTATTTTTGGTCTAGAAAGTTAATTAATAATTCATTCATGAATAATCATTAAAAGCAATTATTAAAATGTATGTCTGACTTCAAAAAGTATAATACTAAAACGTGTGCTTATTTAATCTGGTGATTTTTATTTGCTGACATGCTTCCTGTACCCTCTGCATCTCTTAGTAACTTCCTCCCCTTTAGATGTTTCCTTCATCTTCCTCCTCCTACTGCTTCTCTTCCCTCCATACATTTCTATCACAGCACATATAGTCTCTTGAATATGTGTTTACTAGGTTTAGTGCTGATTGGAAGATGAATAACTAATAGCCACAGCTGTTACCTGAAGTTATAGTCACCATAACATAATTTCTTTAGATAGAGTTTAAAAGTGATTTGTAATAGAAATCTGTATTTTTCGATTATGATGGAAAACAGCTTAGAGAGAGAGCTTTTGCTTCAGTTAGATTTTCTTTATTCACTATTGATATAAGATTTGAAATATTGTCCTACACTTACTGCTAAGGAATACCATTTTATGTAGATATAGTAAATGAACATAGGTGTGCCTCCAGGCGTTTAAAAATGTCCCACAATGAAGTCTGGATTACTCATTATTAGAGCTTTTATTTGATGCCAAAGCACTGCTTTTGGAAAAGCCCCTTTATAAGGCATATGATAGAGGCATGGATTCTAATCAGTCAATTCATTGGTGTAGAGAAAATTACTTGCTTAACTACCAGAAAAAAAAATGGCCCCAATAAATAGGAATTAACACAAAATTTTATTTTTTATTTATTTTAGAAATGGTTTTTGCTATGTTGTTCAGAGTAGACTGGAACTCCTGGGCTCAAGTGATCCTTTGGCCTCAGCCTCCCAAGTAGCTGGGACTATAGGCGCCTCCAAATATCTTTCAGAAGCTTAAAAAATTTTGGACTAACATATTCTACCTATGTATGCAGTGTTTTATTCTCTCTTCTGGTTTTATGTTCCCTGGCAGTCTGCCTTTCCATAGTTTAAATTTCTCCATGGAAGGTATTTACTTCTTGTTTGATGATACTTCTAGCCTGAAGATGAATAAAATATTATTCAACTTCGAATATAGCACTAATCACATGATGATGTGACACAATTATGTTCTCACACTAAGCTATGACTTTTAAAAGTTCTAGGTCTTATTTAAATTTATGTCAGGGCTTTGGGCCATGTTTGCTGCATGATAGAAACTTAGTAATTGCTTGTTGAATGAATGAATAAATTGAATTCCCTTATACTGAAAATGAGAAATCAACCTAGAGCAGGAATTCTTGATCAAAACCACATTTTCACAAAACCAATATTTTCACAAATCCTCAGATGGGGATTGTCATTGATGTTTCTGAAATTCACACAAGTAGACACTGTGAATATATACATATATGTAATACATATATACATTATATATAAATATGTGTATATATATATATTTCACACAAGTAGACACTAAGAAAAAAATATATATATGTTCAATCCATCCACAGTAAATATGTGTGTATATAGATTCACACAAGTAGACACTGAGAATATATATTCTTTCCGGTGCAAAAGGCAAGAACCATGACACCAAATAATCTTTTAAGTCTTTATTAAGTCATTTCAATATATTTCACAAGATGCAACATAGAACAGCAGGGCATAAAGTATTAGAATTATGGGAAATGCAAAAAGGAATAAAGTAAGGGTTTATTTGATCAAAGAACAACCCAATAGTTGAGCTAGAGGACCCTTAGAATAAACAAAAGAAGACAAAAATGATCACTTACGAATGTTCTCTATTGGTTTTCAAAGATAATTCTATATTATTCACACTTATCATACTTAACATGGCTTACTTCAGTATGCCATCTAGTTTAAAAGGAAAATCATTCTGTTTCACTTCAGGTGATCAGACATATGGGGAGAACCTGGCATCGAGCCATAAAATCATGTTTGGCAATAGCCACTTATGGGAACAAGAGTAATTTCATTTCATAAAACCTAAAGAGAGAAACATTGTTAAAGGATAGCAAAACTTCATTAATTTCCTAATTCTTATTGCTTCAAATATATATTTTCTGTGAGGTTAGAACCTCCCATTCTCTATCTAGATACTACGTATTTTCCTGTCCAGATCAACTTTCAACTGCATTCCAGAAATGACTTACCATTCTATAGATAAGCATATTTCACTTTCTTCTATATATACCAGGTTATTTCCTATCTAAGAAATCTGACTTTAAATCTGCAAAGATAGACACTAATCAGAGAGAGAACTATAGTTCTATGTACTGGAAACACTCCAGTATATAGTCTTGGATATCATAGTAGGATCTGGAACTTTACAAAGTATTGTGAATCTTATCCCTTTCCTGAGCAGATGCCATGATTGTAAAAGATGCTTTTTTTGAAAAGGAAAGCAAAGATTGCTAGTGATTCCCAGAGGAAAATAGAGTCGTCAGTCACAGAGATTAATTACTGTGTATGGATTGAACATACATAGTGCAAAAGCAGTAAAAACATGATTCTAATATGAAAATTTGTTTTATATATAATGGTAAATATCAGGTTTAAGTTGTTCCACAAATATTTAGTCTAACAGCTGATTTGATAAAAAGAGAATACTTAAAGCCAGGCATGGAGATATATATCTATAGTCTAAACTACTCAGAAAGTTGAGGCAGGACGATCACCCAGAAGTTCAAGGCCAGCACAGGCAACTAGCAAGACCCCATCTCTTAAAGAAATAAAGAAATGAAGAGCTTTGTAAGAGTATATACATTCATATGTCAACATATTTTGTGTTATTTTTGCAATTATATGTAAAGTGTTACCATTTTTGATATTCATGCCACTTGTTCGTAAACTTACATTTTAAAATTATTATTTGATTTTCTGCACTTATTTTATCCTTATTTTATCATTAAATCTGGGATAATGTGTGTGTTCATATAATTGTAAATTTTACTCTGTGTAGATCTATATATTTTCAGAAATTTTCAATTCTTGCAAAAGATTACAAGATAATTTTACTGGAGAAAATGTGAGTTTCAGGTCCATTTGCCAATTTTCTGCCTGGATTGTTGTTTTTATATAGCTGAATCAAAGCCTAAAGAGTAAAGTGAATAGCAGATATAAAATATTAACTACATTATCTTATTATTCATCTTCATTGGGCAAAATAAACAAATGTATAATAAATGTGTAGAACTAGTTACTATTTTATACATTTAATAGAGTTTAATAGTTCAGATTACTTGTACCCTTAGATCACATTAAAATTTCAGAACACTTGAAAAGCAAAATAAAAATCCTAAGTAATTTTAGGTCAGTGTGTTTGTAAATCATAGATGTACTGGCATATTTTAAAATTTATATTCACCTTTATTAGCAAACAATTGAGAATTTTTATAGGAAGAGAAGCTTAGATAATACTTTTTAAAATACTTTTTTAAAAATACTTTTTAGATAGATAATACTATCTAAAAACAAATTTAGATAATACTTTGCTTCTATGATTAATGTTAGGCACAGAACCAACTAATGCTGTTTTGCTGGTTAAGATTTTAATGTCTGTTAAAATCTTCATTTATATAATTATACTTATTATAAGACAATAAGAATGTATAGTCTCTGCCGGGTGCAGTGGCAGCACGTTGGGAGGCTGAGGCAGGTCGATCACGAGATCAGGAGATCAAGGCCATCCTGACCAACATGGTGAAACCCCTGTCTCTACTAAACACACACACACACACACACACACACACAGAATGCAGTCTCTCTCTGTGTTTCAAATTCTTAGCAGAGCAATGGTTGCATTATCAAGAAACTTTGCTTCTGTTTCTCCTTGCTAACAATTCATTTGAAGGCCCATGCATAAACTTGTGTAATAATATAATATTATAGAGCTTAGATTTCTGATACTAGATTCTGTAAAACTTTTAAGGCAAGGATTTTCTAGGTATTCTTAGGCAGAAATAACTAGTCATGATTTCAAAATAGAAAAGAAGTCCAAAGAATAATAAACAAAAGAAAGAGTGGTAGAGCGTAAGTTCAGAAGGGAGCCCAGAGACAAGATCATAAGATAGTTTTCATAGGTTGCAGTATAAGTGTGTATTTAATTCTAATTTCAAAAAGATACAATTTTTGAAATTAGAGACTTCAGAGGGGCATGTTGTTATTTATTTTAAACTTTAAAGAATTAAGAATTTCTCACTTCTTAGGGAGTATAATATCGATGGAATTGGAAATAATGTGGCTGTTTCATTGTCTATTTTGGAGATAGAACTGGCACGACTTGTGGTCATACTAGGTTAGAAATAGGAATGACTTCTTGCTCTTCGGTCTGAGCAAATGGATGGCTGATCTTGCTATTAACTAATATGGAAAAAACTGATTAAAAAGTATTTTAGGGGCCGGGCGCGGTGGTTCACGCCTGTAATCCCAGCACTTTGGGAGGCCGAGGTGGGTGGATCACGAGGTCAAGAGATCGAGACCATCCTGGTCAACATGGTGAAACCCTGTCTCTACTAAAAATACAAAAAAAAATTAGCTGGGCATGGTGGCACGTGCCTGTAGTCCCAGCTACTCAGGAGGCTGAGGCAGGAGAATTGCTTGAACCCAGGAGGCGGAGGTTGCGGTGAGCCGAGATCGCGCCATTGCACTCCAGCCTGGGTAACAAGAGCGAAACTCCGTCTCAAAAAAAAAAAAAAAAAAAAAAAAAGTATTTTAGGGAGATGGGATGGTTAGTTGTTCCAAATAGACATTCAGGTAGACAGAAAAAGAATACTCTTTGTTCTTTGAGATTCTCTTTTAGTATATTGCTTTCCAGTCCCAACATTGCACTTATGATATATCAGAGCAAAATTATGTTTTCTTATGAAGTGGATACAATTATCAACTTATTTTACCTAAACAGAGGAATATTACATGACTACTTTAAATAGAATACCTTCTTTTCAGCCCAGATACTCCATAGTCCAAGAAATAACTTGGGAGGTAATTAAGAAGATACCAATTCAAAGATAAGATAAAATAACCAAATATGGTATGTATTTTCCAGAGCCACTTAACATTATTGTCAGAACAGATTTTTTTCCAATCTCCTAAGCAATAACAGATAAATCTTTATGATGTATAGGTCTTGAGACTTTTTAGTAGATATCTGCAAGGAAGCACCAAAAAAAAAAAAAAAAAAAAAAAAGGAATTTTAAATCCCTTTAAACCCCTTTTATTAGGGACTGCATCTAGGAAATTATATGAATTTTTTAAAAAAATAAAACAGAATCTCTCTCTCTCTCTCTCTCTAGGCCAGGCTGGAGTGCAGTGACTCAATCTCGGCTCACTGCAACCTCCGCCTCCCGGGTTCAAGCAATTCTCCTGCCTCACCCTTCCAAGTAACTGGGATTACACCTACCCACCACCACTCTCAGCTAATTTTTGTATTTTTAGTAGAGATGGGTCACCACCATGCTCAGCTAATTTTGTATTTTTAGTAGAGACAGGGTTTCACCATATCAGCTAGGCTGGTCTTGAACTTGGGACCTCAAGTGATCTGCCTGCCTCAGACTCCCAAAGTGCTGGGATTACAGGTGTGAGCCACTGCACTTGGCCAGTTGTCATCAATCTTTATCACTTTACGTAAAGGCAGAGTTTCAAAAGAATTCGCTGTACGTATGATTATTTCTAAGTCTCTTGATACATAAATGTCAAACATTTAGGATTGTGACTTTATGTTCTAAATAACTTCCCAATTTTCTGCCAGGGTCGGCATCCTGAGCTTTGCAGACGCTGATGTCATTTTGCTAGGGCAGTTTACAGAATTTCCGGACCTGAACAACCAGCTTTTGTACAAGTATGTACCCTGAAGCAACCTGGAGTTACTGCTCCAGATGGAAGAGTTCCCAGAAAGTGCCAAAGAAATCCTCAGAAACGGGAAAGCAATCTTTTTCATGTGAGTTTAGGGCAGGAGTTTACAAACCCCAAAAGACAGGGGATGGTCTCTCACCCAGTCTGAAAATTAAGGGCCTGATGCCAAAGATGGAAGGATAGAGGAGACAGCAGCAGCAGCATCCTCCCAGAAAAAGAGAGGTGGGAAAGAGGGCCAGCACCAGAATACCCACAGGGGAAAGGAATCAAGAAATGACAAACATACTGAAGGGACAGGTAACAGATTTTTCAAGGCTCGGTGATGAGGAAATCTAGAGATGTCAGTGGGGCCTGTGAAAACACAGACAGGCCTAGTGGTCTTAACCCCTTGCCACTGCCAGCAGTACTGGACTTTCTAGGCTCTCTCCCAATGCTTCTGACAGAGTTTCACTCTGGATCCTACCTCCGAGCCCTCTCAGTGAAGCAGGGGGTCAAGAAGAAGGAGGAAAGAAAAGATAATTGAACAATTAATTCTCTCAATTTCTCCACTGAATGCACAAAAACCTATCAATGTAAGACTCCAATAGGTTCGAATACTGAGTTAGAAAGTTACATCTGCTTTTCTTCAGCATAATTCTTTTTATATTATCTTACTCACACTTTATTTTTAGATTGAACCATATTAAATTCCATTTTTTTCTAAGTAAAATAATGATCTATTAGTTTTATACATTTAATTCCATTTTAAATTCTTTGAGCAAAGTATCTTTCCTATATATTTAGAAGTAGTCTTCACCTATTCTAAAAGTTCCTTTTTTTGTATTTTACAAAATATAGCAAGAAAATCGTTAAAATCCGTGATTGCAATGACAAGAGTTTCAACTATCCAGTGTTGTCTCCATGAATTAATCTAATGACTTTTGACTTATGAACATATTCAGTAGAAGTTATATTTGAACAGGAATCTCTGGAAAATTGCTTTTTCTTATCTAAGACATGAAAAGAAGATGTCACTGTTTGAAAAAAAAAACTGAGAACAAAGTTAATATTTTCAACTGAATTAAAAGTTAGTGTAAAGACTCTTATTTTCTGCTGATGAGAAACAGATTTTATAGCATTAATTTGGCTTAAAAAACTATTAGCTGTGATTTTATCATCATACAATTATTGTAAAATTATTATTGTTTTTATCCCTTTAGCAGATAAATATGTTAAAATTAACATGGAAATGTTCAGAGTTCTAGCCTGAAAATAAACACTTGCTAGATCTAATGATTGTTCTACATATCATGCAATCAGAACCTTGAATGAGATTTTTAAGAGAGATATGACACTTCCTTTTATCAGTGTCTTTGAATGTTTTAGTAACAGCAAGGTTAAATAAAATTTTTGAATAAGTATGTTTTATATTAACCTGGTTACAAATTTAAAGATTTTTAAATGCTGAATTAAGGAAAATAAAAGGAATTGTCCTTTATTTCACATGATTCTATGCTTTAAAATTTTTTTAAAGATCATTTTTTGGCTTCAATAGTAGTAAAAAATTTAGCGTTTCATTTTATAACCCCATTGGTCAGCATTACAGATCCTCCGTATTAGTTTATTGGTTTCCCTGCTGTTTGTTGATCACTCACATTCATTCCATGTACTGAGCTGTTTGTTTAGTTGTAGCTTCCTTGTGGTTCCAAGCCTCAAATCCCACCCATTCTAGAGTAATACTTTTTCTGTAACTTTTTAATGAGTATTTTCAATTCTTAAAGATAACCCAAGACTTGGTATGTGTTTGTGTGTGAACATATTGTGCATGTATCATCTGTGAGAGATGAAGAAAATTGTAAAAACAATTCATTATTAGTCTTTGGCTAACATTTATAGGTTTTTCTTTATATTGTTAATGTCAGAATTCAAATTGTGTTTGAGTTCCATCAGTATTGTTTTTTGGCTGGGTGCAGTGGCCCATGTCTGTAATCCCAGCACTTTGAGAGGCAGAGGTGGGAGGATCACTTGAGCTCAGGAGTTTGAGACTAGCCTAGGCAACACAGCCAGACCTCTTCTCCACTAAAAGAGGGGAAAAAAAGCCAGCCTGGCGTGGTGGCATGAACTTGTATTCCCAGCTCCTCAGCAGGCTGAGGTGGAGCACTTGAGCTCAGAAGGTGTAGGCTGCAGTAAGCCATAATCACACAACTGCACTCCAGCCTGGGTGACATAGTGAGACTCGGTCTAGAAAAAAAAAAAAAGAAAACAAAAACAACTCTTTCTCTCTCTTTTTTGTCTTTTTTTTTTTCATATATATTGTCTCTTTTTCCCCTAATTCTTTTTGAGTTACTTTTTATTTCAGAGAGAAGTAGCATTAATTAATAACTTAATTTTATGCCAAATTATTCTCTAATGGTTATTTATTATAGACCCTATCATCATGGTAGTATTGTAATATGCCAGTGTTACTGTAGGAATGAATATTTCTATTTTTAATTATTTGGATAGAACATTGCTTAATTATTTCCTATATTTTGGAAAATCATCTTTCTGTCAGTAATACGGCACTAAGTATTTGTATGGGAAAAATTAAAATTTACTACATTTACCATCAGTAAGCTTTAATTGTACTAGCAGAGGGGCAGAAATGCAAAATATTACAGACTTGTAATGTGTGAATAGCTTGTAAAGTAAGAGGCCTAGGTAATTATTTATCTTAAATGAGTAGTGCACAATAAAACCCAGGAACAATGATAATTGAGGTGACTTCATCCTGCTTCAACTCTGTTATCACATAAAAGGAGCAATCTGTTTTTAATCTAAAATTTGACATGAGTAAACTTGTTTTATTAATTCCTTGGTGCTTGCTAAAACAAAGCATTAATTTAAGAGTTAGGCTTATAAAAATCTTTTGAAGACTCAGTAGCTAGGAATTAATCAGAATAATGTTGAACATTAGAAAATAATTGGAGTAACTTAAAAGCACAAACAAGTCAAATTACTAAGAGTAAAAAGCAAATTTTGTTTTTCTATGTCCAATATCATATAGTCATGGTATACTTTCCTTAATAATGAAAGAGCTCTTCTGACAAGTTTGTGACTTACAATAGCAGTTGGCTTGTGACTTTTCTCACACAAACTTCCAGAATTAAATTGATTTTGGAGAAATATTTAAGATGAATCACAAGAGATGTTTTGGCATATAATAACCACCATGTATGTTTTTTACGCAATTACAAGAACTTATAAGGTAAACTTAATGATTGCATTAACAATTTTACTTTGTTTTACCATTGACAATATGTTTGAAATGAATTACTTATTTGTGATTTGTCTACCATTAATAGGACAAGAAGTTAATGGAATATGTTTACATTTCTTTTTCATTACTGCTAATCATTTCTGTTTATTGGACATTGAAAAAGTGTGTCTTACAGAACTGATTACTTCTGGGCATATAACCTAATTATATGTGTGCTTTGCGTTATTCTTGCCTTTAGTTTTCATATTCAGTGTGAGATTCTAAAGCAATCACAAAGTCACCACCCCCAAAATATTTCTACAACAAAACCAAGGAATTGTTTCACTAGAACGTCAGGATTAATTGTGTATTATTTCTTACAGAGGAAGACATAGCTCCATAACTCTGGAGTGAACTTAAAATTAGCTTTTAGAAATTTTAATATGAAATTTCGTTAAACATAGCACATCTTTTAAAGAATAGTCATTTACCTAAATAATTTTATTATCTAAGCTTGTAAAATACAAAGCAGGTATATTATTATACTCATGAAATTCAGCCTAAAAATGTGAATCTAAATATATTTGTAATTTGACAAAAGTTAGATAATTTATATGAACCAGATAGATATGTGATACCCAAGTTATAAGTTAGAGTAGCCATGTATTTGTGAACTGCCTTTATCTAAAGATTTTTTTTTCTAGAAAAAGAGATTTTAAGGGAATGCATGAGGAATTAGATAACAGAGACTCTTCATTTAGATTTCACTGATTGCTAAGTTACTAAATTCATTGACAGTTTTGATTGCTAAAACTGAATTAGTTTCAGCAATATGTCTGGGAAGGCTGCAGAGGATAACATTATCACATGGCATTAAAAGATACATTGCCAGCAGGGTGTGATGACTCATGCCTATAATTCCAGCACTTTGGGAGGCTGAGGCAGGTGGATCACCTGAGGTCAGGAGTTCAAGACCAGACCAACATGGTGAAACCCGTCTCTACTAAAAATACAAAACATAGCTAGCCATGGTGGTACTTGCCTGTAATCCCAGCTACTCTGGAGGCTGAGGCAGGAGAATAGCTTAAACTGGGAGGCGGAATTGCAGTTAGCTGAGATTGCACCACTGCACTCCAGCCTGGGTGACAAAGTCTCAAAAAAAAAAAAAAAAAAGATACATTGTCTTTTGGAATAGAAAAACCATACACATACCAGATTGTAATGGAAAGTATATTTCTATGTTATAGCTAACATCTATCTCAAAATTTTATTTCTTATTTACAACTAGGTTTTTGTTATAGCTAACAGAGAAATGCTAGCCAAGGTTTTTATTGCTGGCAAAAAAAAAAAAAATGGCTTTTTGTGAGCCGTGATTTTATTAATTCTCTGTTCCCAGTTTTAGTTACATTCCGTATTGAACTCAATAGAGGATGTTGGTAAGCTAGCACAAAATGGTCTAAACCAAATCATGCTGAGGACTTTATTTTGATTAGTCTACAAATATTTGTTTTGACTTTTAATTTATGAACTTTAAATTTCAGATTTAAATAAGTTAGTTTACTGAATATACTTTCATATGTTAAGACATTGGAGAATCAAAGCAAATAACTTTGGTTATGGAACTGTCTATGAGACTACAAGGGTACTATGCAGTCTTCGAATGAGCTCACTGCCTTTTCTCAATATGTACATAGCCAGCTCATCTTTATGCAGGCCTTTTCCTCTATCTCTTGCTCTCAATATCATTGTGCACTCTCTCTCCTTTTCTCCATCTTTTTCTTCATCTCTTCCACCCTCTCTCTGTCCTCACCTCCTTCAGTTCCATTTCCCTGAGACGTTATGTGGGTGAATGTAACTGCAGCTTTGTCTACAAGTGAATATATGTGTTTGTTACATCAAGAAACGTATGCATGATTTCAAATTACAGAAATTGATTTCAAATTACAGAAATAGCAGCACACTTACATTCCTCATGCCATCTATTAATGGCAGCTTCTCAGATCCTGGAGGTACTCACCATTTTCCTCAGACAGATGACAGATAATTTATTGTTGACATTCTTACCGATGTGCTTCACTCTTATTATAATAAATAAATGCATTTCTCAATAATGGAGACTTCAGTAGTTTCAAATGACCTTTTCGCAGACAATCATCTTGCCTCTTGAGCTACTTGTCATAATGTGTAAAATCATTAACCTATAATCTCATGTATGCCTTTGTAATAGACTTTACCTGAATGAAACAGCTTCAGATAGGTAAATTGTATTAGGATTTGGCAAATTTGAAAGGATGCTTTTAACATTTCCCACAATATGCTGAGGCTTATGCAATTGTCATTTGTTTTTATTCTAAATATAATTTTCTGTTATTCCTTTTATTCTTTTGTATTTTTATGTTTTGATTAAAATTCAGATACCATGCTAAAGAAAAGCTGGAAGAGACCCAAAAAAGTAATTTTCAAGTTATTTGAGCAAGAGGCAACACTATATAAAAATGTATTGTAGTTCAGTTGCTTTTCCAGTTTGCTGTGAGGATGTTTTAGGATGAGGGGACTTTTTAGCAGCAGACTTTTAGGATATATACATAGGTTAAAAGGGTTTCTTACAGCAACACTTCTTGGACTTATAGATTTTATGAACTAGAATGTTTTTTCTTTTCATTGGAGAGACTTAAGTATGACTGCCAACTCTTTATTTTGCCAAGGTAGGACATTTATAATATCAGTTGGCAAACTCTATCATTATTCTTTTATTAAAGAAAGAATACCTGAGAAACACACACACACACACACACACACACAGAGAGAGAAAGATAAACTTAGAATAAAATATAGGAACTTCCTGGAAATGCTACCTGACAACCATATGCCAGAATATTTTCAAGATCTACATTTTAAAAACCTGAAAGCTGAAATGTCATAACATACAATTATATTACATATAATATCTTCTTTAAACAATTTTGTCTAAAGATCTAAATTTGAGATAGTAAATCTGAGATTTACTAAAGATCTAAATTTGTTGATTGTACAACACCAAGCAGAACTCTTACATTATTTCTTCTACTTTGTTTTCTGTCATATTGTTGAAAATCTAAATTCATTTGTTCATAAAAATTGAAACAGCTATATTAATAATAGTTATATCAAATTTAAATATTCTGGAAGAAATGATATAAGCCATGGAAATATAGCCTTACTGTCTCCAGGAGTCTGCTTTCTTTCTTCTGGACCAGAAAGAAATTACAAGACTAGCTAGGACTGAGAAAAGTGATTTAATGAAGAACATTCCCCAAACTTCACAGCTAAGGGCTGTAATTGCCTAATTGAAATCAGAAAGGGTGTATTCTGAGGATTAAGTAAGCTGTGAAGACTTCCTAGACTGACACCAGACTTCCAGCCATTGGGAATTATGTTTCCAAAGTACTTTATAAACCAAGGTTAAAACTGAAATATCTTTCATTCTATTGTTCTTAGGTAGGCAATGTGTAGTATAATATTTAACAAGTGTAAGTGCTATTTTGCTACATGGTTATACTGTGTAGTGGTTCATTCTCAGCTTTTAGAGTATCCATCACCCAAATAGTGTGCATTGTACCCATTATGTAGTATTTTATTCTGACCTTGTATCCTGAGATTTTCTAAATTCATCTGTAATTTTAATCATTCATCTGTAGAATCTTTCTGATTTTTCTATGTACACAAATGTCTGCAAATTATAATAATAGTTTTACTTCTTCCTTTTTTATCTTTACACCATTTATTTCTTTTCCTTTCCCAATTTCCCTGGCTAGGACCATGAGGCAAATGTTGAAGAAAAGTGGTAATAAGAGGCATTGGTTATGTCCTTTTCAAGTGGAAAAATGCTTTTAATATTTTACCATTGAGCATTATATTTCCTGCAAGGCTTTTGTTAATAATTGTCATCAGATTTATGGATGTTCCTTCTGTTCTTAGTTTGCCAAGAGTTTGATGATTTGTTTTCTAACCAAGAATAGATGTTGTATTTTATCAAATGCTTGTTTTACACTTGTTAGGTGCCCACATAGTTGTCCTTATTTATTTTGTAAAGATGGCAGTTACACTGATTGATTTTTGAATGCTAAATTAACCTTGCATTCCTGGAATAAATCCACTTTGGTCATGATATATCATCCCTGACTTTAGTTTGCTATGTACATATTTTAGGATTTTTAAATTAATATTTATGAGAGTAATTAGCTTAGAAATTTTCTCTCTTGCAATGTTTTTAATGGGTTTTAGTGTCAAGATTTTGTGGATATCATAAAATGAGTAGAACAGTTTTTCTTTTTCTCTATAGTTCATATATGATTGAAGTTATTTCTTCCTTAGATGTTTGAATGAACAATTCCAAGGACACCAGGACTTACAGTTTTCTTATAGAAATGTTTTCATTTGTGGATTCAATTTATTTAATAGATATAGGATAAATCAGTTATATTTTTCCTTACGTCAAAAATAAATATTTTTCTAGTAATTTGTCCATTTTATTTAAAATTTATTGGCATAAAGCTGTGTATAATATCTTTTTTTCAGTGTTTCTGAGATCTGTAGTGTTGGTATCATCTTTATTTCACATAATAATAATTTTTGTCCTCGATCACTCTTGCTAGGAATTTATTAATCTTACTCTTTCAAATAGTAAACTTTTAACTTTGTCAGTTCTATGAGTTATGCACTTATTTTGAAATTGTATTAATTTCCATTCTTACATAAAAATATTATACGAAGAAGAACAAAAAAAATCCTTAAAAATAATACGGAGGTGTAAATACATGAAAAATAATCCTTTTCAAGGACTAGAAGACTAAAATAGTATAAAGTATAATTTTTAAAAAATTAACTTTATATGATAAATGCAATCCCAGACTTATTCTAAAATAAATATAAGATTGCAAAGGCCCAAGAACAAACAGAATATTCTTGAAGAAAAAGATCAAATTTGGGGGACTAAAACTACTGGATATTAAGACATCATAAAGCTAGAGTACACAGTATGCCTGTTATTGGTAAAAGGGAAGAGAAATAAAGTAATATAATTCTGATATCAATAGAGTCTTTATTTATGAAAGAGTTGGCATTGGAGGAGAATAGTGGATGGAGGCCAGGGTTTTCAATAAATGTTATTGGAATAATGAGATATCAATGTAGAAAATATCTTGATACAAATAGCGCACCATAGACAAAAATCAATTACCAGTAGATTGTGGATTTAGATGTTAAAGATAAAAAACTTTTAGAGGAAAGAAAATAAGAGAATATCTTTATTACCTTGAGGACACATATACATACGTGTACACATATCAATCCATACTATGAAGCAAAAGACTGATAAATCTTATACTACAATTAGAACTTCATTCATCAAATGACATAATTTTAAGAGTGACAAGACAAGTCATTTAGTGGGAGATTTTTGAAATGTATATAACTGGCAAAGACTTATATCCAAAATATATAAAGGAATTCTATGTTTCCTTAAGACAAAGACAGGTGAGTCAACAAAAAGATGGGCAAAATCTTCAAGAAGCGCCTTCCAACAGAAGATATCCAAAGAACCGATATATATATGAATAGCTTCCCAACATAATAATCAGAGAAAAGCAAATTAAAGTAAGAGTGTAATACTCCGTGCACCCACCAGACTGGCTTAAAGTAACGAATGTTGTTGAGTACATGGAGGAACAGGAACTCATATATACTATAAGTGGGAGTTGAAATTGGTGCATCCACTTTGGGAAACTGTGTAACGGTAGCTGTTAAATGTAGAATATACCTACCATGTGATCTAGAAACTTACAATTCACTTTTATGTTTATATTCAAAAGAAATGTACACATATACACATACACACATATGCAAATGTGCACGTGCATGCACGCACACACACACACACACACACACTTCAAAGGACAAGCTTAAGACTATTCATGATAGCATTATTAGTGCTAACAACCTAAATTTCAATCAGTAGTAGGGTAAGATGATTAATTTTGTTATAGGCACACATAGAATACTATACAGTGGTGAAAGTGGATGGAATACTGTTTTTGTACAACTTGGGTTGAATCTTACAAAGATAATGTTGAGTGAAGGAGAACACATGAAAGCATAATAACTCTAACATTTTATTTATATATTTATAGTTAGGTAAAACTAATATGTGCTTCTAGAAGTCAGGATGGTCACTACCGTTTGAAAGATGAAGATGTAGCGATTGCGAAGGGACACAAAAGGAAGTCTGAACACGTGATAGTGTTTTATATCTTGAACAAGGTGGTGACAACATGAGTCTTTTGCTCTTTTAAAAAAAAAGTGATGATCGATTGATAAACATATTTCTGATTTCATTTTTCCATGTATGACGTACTTCAATATAGTATTTATTGAACAGTTAAATATCAAAAAAACACGTAAGACAACATGATAATTAACAAAGGTTTTTTTTTTTCCTGCCCAAATAATTAGACCTTCTAACTATGGACTCCTTGATTTTATAGGTAATAAAACTACTCTGATAATTATGTCTACATTTTATCACTGAAAAGAGATTTGTAGTCTCATAAAATGTAGGTCTAGGTCTAATTTTTATTCGTTACACAATATATATTTCAAGCAACAATTTAAGAGAATTCACACACCCTAACATTGTTCCTTTGGGTGGATAAGATCTACCATTTTCCTTGGGGATAAATGTTCAAGTGGTCCAAATGAGTCCAAAGGTTCATATTGTTAAGAATGAGAAAATATTGTTTGAACAATGAATTAAAGCCCTTTTACCGAACACGCATAATCAATCTCATAGTGGCATCTGGTGATGGCTCCTTTTTAAGTCACTATAATGAATATATTGCTTTTTGTTGAGTCGTTGTCCTCCTTTATACATGTTGACAATTAAAAATATAACTCTTGGAATTATTGTCTGTCATGAAGCATAAATAGTATAAAGTCCTAAATAGAAAGAAACAACATACATCTCTGACAATTGCAGGGGAGTTTTGTTGTGTATGCTTTGGAGTAAGTTAAGAGGAATAATTTGAGAACACTTGTTTCTGCTTAGCAGTCAATAACTAATTTTGTATAAAGGCAGTACCTCAGACCACTGACTCCATATACCTAAAAAGTTTGTAGTTCTTTTTGATAATGAAGAGGCTAATCATCTCCAGGACTGGGTCATCAAGAAATAATGAGTGTGCCTAACAGAGTGACGGTCTGAATGTGCTAGAAGTTATCAACTGAGTTTGAACAGCCACCAGAGTAATAATTTTTTAATGCAAGTTGCACAAGTTGACCAAAGAGGTTTTCAGAACCATATGACTGAAGTTGTCACCTTGGAATAAATGTTTTGACCTAAAATGCATAGAGAATGATTCCCGGTTAAGAGAAAGGCAACACAGACCGTTCACTCTGGACCTATCCACTCATTGATGTACTGTGGTTAAGTGAAGAAAAAAAAGAGCAAGATCTGTTGATGATTCAGTCTCTTTCACACAATTATGCAAGATTCTGATCTCCATTTCCAGCCTGAAATCATAAAAGCATTGGGAAGCTCAGTGAAATCTCAGAGACTGGTCTACTTAGTGTTACTCTTTCTGCCACCTTTGGAAGCAAGATTTGTGTTTCCCCAAGCAGAGAAAGGGACGACAGTTAAGAGAGAAGCACAAATTGATGTTACTAGATCCAGTAGTAAGCTGTGATGACAAGACTGTTAGGCCAAAAACAGTCACATGAAAAATTTAGGAAGTTAAGATAGTATGCCAGTGGCGATGGTGTCTATTATTTATTGTCTCATAGGGCATACCTGTAAATTCTAGCCACCAGGAATAGCATCAGAGAAAGGATCATGCAACTCATTTCTTGTTTAGGTAGTATTGAGCTGAGAAAAGCTTAATCGTTTGCAGCAAATAGTACGAGCCCAAAGGAAAAACATGAAACGTCTCCCCCCGCCCACTTATTTAGACAAACTAAATAAGTATAGGCCATCAGGAAAAAAAAATTGTGTATCTATTGAAGAGTAAATAGACAACTTAGTGATGGCAGTGGCAAAAAAAAAAAAAAAAAAAAAAAAAAAAAAAAAAAAAAAAAAAAAAAAAAAAAAAAAAAAAAAAAAAAAAAAAAAAAAAAAAAGATTGGCCATTGTACCATGTGCAGTAAGTTCTCACTAAATGCAGTTTTTGCTCTCATCAATATTATAGGGAAATGATGTTGAACAGAACAATGTTATTTGAAGACCTGCTGTATGTCATTTCACTTAAAAGTCTCAGTTTCCAAGAACCAATTGATGACATTACATAAGACCTACTTAACTTAAGTAGACTCAAATAACACATACGGGTAGTGTTTTCTGGTTTAAGGCCAGTGCAGTGCTGATTCAGCATAATATCAATAGTTTTTCTATATTAAAATGTGCCAACACTAGCCCTGCATCATTTTTTAAAAGATTTAAATGTTTTTCTCATTTTTTTTATTTTACTGAAGTCAGAGAGTTCTTCCACAGCTTCAGCATGGGACAATGTACAGAAAATAGGGTTTTTGGATGATTATCTGCAAGTAATAAATCAATTAAAATTTGAAGATATTGGAAGCATTCAAGGCCCAAAAGAGACTGACATAGAATGATAAGCTCCTGGACTAGAGTGGAAGAAGTGGAAACTGAATGGATGTTACAGACAATGACAATAGTGATATAAAATGCGTGGTGAAGCTTATTAATATTTTTGATGGTTTTGTGTGACTATTTCACAAGATGTCCCTAAAGAAGAAAATGTCAGTAAAGATCTGATTAGGCTTAATAAAAGCACTCATCAAGGCAGATATTATTCCATCTACTTAATAAAAGTAAAATGTAGAATGCTGAGCCTTTGCTTATATCTTTTTAGCTTTTGATTAAAAAAAATTATTGAGAAATTATTTTCAAGAAATTTGTCTTGAAATTTCCATATTCTTTTCAGATATGTTCCATCAATACCTAGTTTATTGAGAGTTTTTATCATAAAGGGCTGTTGAATTTTGTGAAAGGCCATCTCTGCATCACAGCCAATATCATATTGAATGGGCAAACACCCAAAGCATTCCCTTTGAAATCTGGCACTAGAGAAGGATGCCCTCTCTCACCACTCCTATTCAATATAGTATTGGAAGTTCTAGCCAGAGCAATCAGGCAAGAAAAAGAAATAAAGCGTATTCAATTAGGAAAGGAGGAAGTCAAACTGTCTCTATTTGCAGATGACATGATTGTATATTTAGAAGACCCCATCATCTCAGCCCCAAATCTCCTGAAACTGATAAGCAACTTCAGCAAAGTCTCAGGATACAAAATCAATGTGCAAAAATCACAAGCATTCCTATACACCAATAACAGACTTCAAGAGAGCCGAATCAAGAACAAACTGCCATTCACAATTGCTACAAAGAGAATAAAATACCTTGGAATACAACTAACAAAGAATGTAAAGGACCTCTTGAAGGAGAACTACAAACCACTGGTCAATGAAATAAGAGAGGACACAAACAGATGGAGAAACTTTCCATGCTCGTGGTTAGGAAGAATCAATATTGTGAAAATGTCCATACTGCCTAAAGTAATCTATAGATTCAACACTATCCCCATCAAGCTACCTTCTTCACAGAACTGGAAAAAACCACCTTAAACTTCTTATGGAACCAAAAGAAAGCCCACATAGCCAAGTCAATTCTAAGCAAAAAGAACAAAGCTGGAGGCATCACACTACCAGACTTCAAACTATACTACAAGGCTACAATAATCAAAACAGCATGGTACTGGTACCAAAACAGAGATATAGACCAATGGAACAAAACAGAAGCCTTGGAGGCAACGCCACACACCTACAACCATCTGATCTTTGACAAACCTGACAAAAACAAGCAATGGGGAAAGGATTCCCTGTTTAATAAATGGTGTTGGGAAAACTGGCTAGCCATGTGCAGAAAGCAGAAACTGGACCCCTTCCTGACACCTTACACTAAAATTAACTCCAGATGGATTAAAGACTTGAACATAAGACCTAACACCATAAAAACCCTAGAAGAAAATTTAGGCAAAACTATTCAGGACATAGGCATAGGCAAGAACTTCATGACTAAAACACTGAAAGCATTGGCAACAAAAGCCAAACTAGACAAATGGGACCTAATTAAACTTAAGAGCTTCTGCACAGGCCGGGCGCGGTGGCTCACGCCTGTAATCCCAGCACTTTGGGAGGCCGAGGTGGGTGGATCACGAGGTCAAGAGATCGCGACCATCCTGGTCAACATGGTGAAACCCCGTCTCTACTAAAAATACAAAAATTAGCTGGGCATGGTGGCACGTGCCTGTAGTCCCAGCTACTCGGGAGGCTGAGGCAGGAGAATTGTTTGAACCCAGGAGGCGGAGGTTGCGGTGAGCCGAGATCGCGCCATTGCACTCCAGCCTGGGTAACAAGAGCGAAACTCCATCTCAAAAAAAAAAAAAAAAAAAAAAAAAAAAAAAAAAAAAAAAAAAAAAAAAAAAAAAAAAAAAAAAAAAAAAAAAAAGAGCTTCTGCACAGCAAAAGAAACAATCATTAGAGTGAATTGGCAACCAACAGAATGGAAAAAATTTTTACAATCTACCCATCTGATAAAGGGCTAATATCCAGAATCTACAAAGAACTGAAACAGATTTACAAGAAAAAAACAAACAAGCCCATTCAAAAGTGGGCAAAGGATATGAACAGACAGTTTACAAAAGAAGACATATATGAGGCCAACAAACATGAAAAAATGCTCATCATCACTGTCATTAGAGAAATACAAATCAAAACTGCATTGAGATACCATCTCACGCCAGTTAGAATGGCGATCATTAAAAAATCTAGAGACAACAGATGCTAGAGAGGATGTGGAGAAATAGGAACACTTTTACACTGTTGGTGGGAATGTAAATTAGTTCAATGATTGTGGAAGACAGTGTGGCGATTCCTCAAGGACCTAGAAATAGAAATTCCATTTGACCCAGCAATCCCATTACTGGGTGTGTATCCAAAGGATTATAAATCATTCTAATATAAGGACATATGCACACGAAAGTTCATTGCAGCCCTGTTTACAATAGCAAAGACCTGGAACCAACCCAAATGCCCATCGATAATAGACTGGACAGGGAAAATGTGGCACATATACACCATGGAATACTATGCAGCCATAAAAAATGATGAGTTCATGTCCTTTGTAAGGACATGGATGAACCCGGAAACCATCATTCTCAGCAACTGACACAAGAACAGAAGATCAAACACTGCATGTTCTTACTCATAGGTGGGTGTTGAACAGTGACAACACATGGACACAGGGAGGGGAGCATCATACACTAGGGTCTGTGGGGGGCAACTAGAGGAGGGACAGTGGGGGGTGGGGAGTTGGGGAGGGATAACAAGGGGAGAAATGCCAGATATAGGTGATGGGGAGGAAGGCAGCAAACCACCTTGCCATGTATGTATCTATACAACAATCTTGCATGTTCGTCACATGTACCCCAAAACCTAAAATGCAATAAAATATATATTTAAAAAAAAGAAATTTCCATATTCTAAGATTTCAATGCATATATCTCTTGTTTGCTTTTTCACTATTATCACAATAGAATCAAAGACCTTTGAAAGCAAGGGCTGTTTTATGTACTCTTTAATCCCAAAATATACCATGTAATCCTTATAAATGTGATTATTTTTTGATGATGCACAAGGTTCTGTTTTACAGCAACTATGCTATTCAACTTACATGTATTTGTTACCACATTTTAGAACTTGTGCTACATCTCTGTAACCTAAACATGAACAAGAAGCCAGAGCTTCTAATTTAGCAAAGAGGAAAACTCTAATGTATTAACGATAATTGGACCACATTATTTTGATGCAGAAGATGCTTTGCTTCTGATATTTTGACATAGTGATGATTTTAAAATTATTTTCTGGATTCAACTGGATTAAGGCAATTTAATTTATTGACCTATTTTGATATGTAATTTTTCTATTTTGATTTTTTCCTTTCAAATTTATTTTTATTAGATAAATTATGTTTCTTGCAGACCTTAACACAATGAATTGAATTATTAGTTCATATTACCCAATAGGTGCTCTCATTTGTGAATTTTCTTTTACAATTTTTTCTATGGAGTTCCATTTTGTTCAAATTTTGTACATAATTTTCAATTTTTATTTGAAACAAAATTTGTTGTATGCCACTTTATCTGTTTTATTGCAGGCTGGTTAGTTCTAAAGATAATAATTTATTTTGAATGTGAGTATCTGAGACAATTTAAGATCAGCTGCGGATTATCAGTTGTATTGACTATCAGGCAGAGCAGGGTCAAAACAACCTTTGAGTCAAATTGCAAGTTCCAGCTGTGCTGCCTTAAACCTGATACATATAATTGTGTACACATCAGAATCTAAATTCTTCAGTATCTTAATTGCTGTTATTACTTAGTTTTAGATATCCTGAAGTTCTAAGAAAAAGAAAAATAATTTTAGATAGTGTCATCTTACCTGTCTGTAGATAATATTGAATTCTTGATGACTAAGCCATGATCTGGCCCCTAACAGCCCCATCTGCCACTCTGACCCTGCACTTAAATAACTATCAGTGATTTCAATTAATACTGTTCTCTGAACACCTTGCTCCTTCTAATCTTCATACGTGACAGCTCCTCCAGCTGAAAGGAACATTTCTACCATCTCTGCCAACTGTTAACTCATCAGTGTCTTCACTAATTATTCCAAGTAGACATTCAGTTTGGCTTCTAAATGCCTGTAGAAAGCTATAACCTGTTGTTTCATATATTTCTAAGTATCTGAGGTCCTAACTAATTACCTTTTTTATCTGCTTTACTGTATGTTTTTTGAGAGAGTAAACTCTACATAAAAATACATATATATATTCAACACAAATTGAAAAATTATTCAACTTATGTGTATATATATATACACACACACATACTTATATACATATTTATAAATATATAAACACATTCAACTTATATATATACATACATATATATACATGTATGTGTATATATATATATATACACACATACATATATGTACATGTATGTGTGTGTATATATATATGTTGAATAATTTTTCTATTGCTTCTTAGAGAGTAAGAAAACAATAACTTGAAGTGTAAGAACTCAAACACCAACTTCAACATAAAATACAATTTAAACACCAGATAGACAAAGCATTGCATTTTTGAGAATTCTCATCGGATTACTGCTAGTATTACAAGACACTGCTTACCACCATAGCTTACAAACAAAATAGGAAACAAAAGATAATTAAACACTGGTAACTTTGAATGAATAAATATGATTTATGCAAATTGTGATGGAAGCTTAGAAGGTTGGATGGAAGATAGAAATGTTAAAAGCATCAATGTCATTTGTTTCAGGCAGGATCTTGAAGACAATTTGGTCAACTCTATATATTTTTGAACAACCTAGCAAGAGATTAATAAATAAGCTGAGATCCATGGAGAAATCCTTATTTGAATAATTTGTGGTTTTATCCTGAAGTCATTAAAACCAAACGTGCTATTTGTACATAAAATGTGCTGTTCTCTACCATATTTATATTTGCATTTTTCTGTGCAATACATATTATGTTTTTGGTTTTACTCTTTGGAGTGCCAATATGGAAAGATGATCTTAATAAAAATGCCATTGTGTGACTATATATGCTTTTATCTTTATAAATGATATTTCAATGACTTTGCATATTAATAGTAAAAAGAAAAATCAAATTTTGTTTTAAAAGAAAGATACATAAAAATAATGAGTAGGTTTCTTCACATCCTCAAACAATGATAAGAAGTAAATTTAAGTATGTCTATAAAGGACCTGGGCATAGCTGGAAATCTGAGATCTAGTACCATATGCCTATTTTAAAGGAATCTTGCTGAAGATAGATGTCAACTTTAATAGTTAAACATTGCACAGAAAAAATAATTATGTGTTATTACTATAATAATTCAGTACTCTCATTGTTTCATTGAAATTGCTTTAATCTATTGTAATGAAGAAGTAGGAATTATATTTGAAACTTTGAATCATATACAATAAAAGTACAAATTATTCTGTAGTACATAAAATATGGTAACCATGACCAAGTTTGCTTAGAATACTCCCATCTATTTTTCTAGTATTAGTTATTAATGTATATTTTCACCATCAAAATTGTCTCAGATTGGGTAATAAATAATATATGCATACTAATTGTAAAGAGAACTATCTAGTCACAACATTTTTTCATGTTGATATCTATAGGTAAAATATGTCTTCCATATTTCTGCAGAGGGGAAAAAAAACACTGTACTTAATTGGTTTATTGGTTATATACACACCATTCATAGTTTTCTACAGTCTAAGAATTAGCAACTATTTAAAAAAATAGGTGAAGGTAAAAATCATTAGGTTTTGCATATAATTTGAACAATTACATGCTGAGAAAAGTCATTTTGTATGTAGTTTGCTCAATGACATACCAATCACTTTGGAGATAAATTTATGTGCTATAAAGAATAAGAAGTGACAAATGTCAGGCTCAGCTGAGCATCTGCTAGTACCATACCACCTAATAAACTACTGTTTTACTTTGATATATTCTATTTGTTATTCATGGATTACTCTCCACCACCCCTCATATTTGAAATCTATAGAAAGAGTTCCAAGAATATGCTATACTATGTTGGGTCACTTCTAGGTGCCTAATCTCTAGTCCTCTGGTTTCTTCCCTTGGATAGTTTTTTTGTGGCAGGATTGACCACAAAGACCAGTACAGTTTTGTAGTGTTTTAAGACTGACATCTTGAACAGGTTCAAGATTGTTCTCCCTTCAGTTTACCAATAAACAGAACAATGATACATGAGGATGTATATTAATAGATATTGCCACCCAGTTCCTAAAGAGGCAGTCCCTAAGTCAGGTGGTCAATGCAGCCTTCAAAGACCTGAGAAACCTACAAGCCCAGAAAACACTGGACTTGTGTCATTTTAACTCTATTAGGGTAGGCTAGAAGACAGGCCGTGATTCCAGGTTCAATCAGAATTTCTATATAATGGAGAAGTCTTGTGACACCATATTACTTGCAAGTTTTTTTTTTTTAATGTCTTCCTGTGTCTTACAGGCTATACTGTGTCTGGCTGTGGCCTATCCCACATGTGACACTAGGTGGTACAACCTCTATATACAGAAATGGACCCACTTTAGCTGGGGCCTGTGTTTCTAAATATTCTACTTATTGAGCCAATATCAGGTAGATAATATTTTAAACTATATGCTTCAAAATAACTTGTGACAAAACCTAGTTAGTAAATTAAATAGAGGATACAGGATGAATTTTGAAGGCAGAATTAGTCTGGAGAATTAGGAACATGGGGTCTTAAGCCAGGTGGTCTGGGTTTGAAGCCCAGCTCTGTCTCTCTTACTTTTAGTATGGCCTTGATCAAGATATATAACTTTTCTACTTCTTAATTTTCTTATCTGTAACAAGAGTAATTATTATAACCACATATATCAAAGTTAGACAAAAAGGGCCTAGCTGAGAAATTTTACAATACACACAATAGCATCATGCTATTATGAAAATTTAATTAGTGCCTATTAAACCTAGCACAAAGGAAAGCCTTGACAGTTGCACTATCAGTAATAGAGGTGATGTCTGTAGTGGGGATGCCCAATCTTTTGGTTTCCCTGGGCCACATTAGAATAATTGTCTTAGGCCACACATAAAATGCTAACTAACACTAACCATAGTGGATGAGCCAAAAAAAAAATGCCAAAAATATCATAATGTTTTAAGAAAATTTACAAATTTGTTTTGGGCCACATTCAAAGCTGTCCTGGGATGCATGCGGCCTGTGGGCAGGCTGCAGGATGGACAAGCTTGCTGTATAGTATCTTTGCCTGCTATCTGTCCTGGGACACATGCAGCCTGTGGGCAGGCTGCAGGATGGACAAGCTTGCTGTATCGTGTCTTTGCCTGCAGCCATTGTCTATCTGTCCTGGGACACATGCAGCCTGTGGGCAGGCTGCAGGATGGACAAGCTTGCTGTATAGTATCTTTGCCTGCTATCTGTCCTGGGACACATGCAGCCTGTGGGCAGGCTGCAGGATGGACAAGCTTGCTGTATAGCGTCTTTGCCTGCAGCCATCGTCTAGCCTTTAGATAACTTACAGTCAGTTGTGCGTTGGGCCATTTGAAACCTTAAATCTTCTTGCAGATCCTTACTGTAACTTCCTGTGGGCTTAGTTGGCAGCATAATGAGTGGCAAATAAATTAATTATGTATGATAGATTTTAACATTATTGTAGTCATCACTTGTTGACTGAATATAGGACTATGATAATTCTTTGCTCAATTGTTTCTATTTCCATCTAATGTGGAAACACTGGAATGCAATCATTACATTTAATTATTGTTTTATTTGCATAAGTGCATTTTAGGAGGAAACAGAGCAAACTGACCCACTGCATAATTGGGCCACTTACTCATTTTACAAAGAATCCATTAAATATTAAGCAAAACTTAAGATGTTGGTGTGTCTGCATTTTTGGAGTAAGTTTCTCTTATTCCAAAGTTGACATTGTCAGTGGAAATCCTTCAACTTCCTCTGCTGCTGCACTTAACTTCCATACGTCTTACAAAACTCCAACCACCATGTTATAGCAAGAGTGTAGACTTTAAAGAAGCACTCAACTGTTTCAAATCATGCTGTGCTGGACAGCTCTTTATTTCAAAGCTATTGTTACAGTTGAATGCTATCAGATGTGAAATAGAGAACTGGAGAAATATAACTAGGATGGATTTTTTTCTTTTAACTTTTCAGGCTACTATACTTGCATGAAGAAATCAGCATTGCCTTCAGACTTTGCAAATGCCAAATTAGGAACAATAGATTATTATTTCAAGTTCAAATTGTTGACATTTTTTACTTGAGGAGGTGTGTACAAGGATATACATTTGACATTTAAAGTAGGATAATGATCCTGCAGCTACTGTTTGAAAGTGTAACTTTAGAATTCCAGATGGTCAAATTATCTGGTCATTTATAAGATAAAATTTCAGGAAGAATCTGATTTGAACTTTTTCCACTGAAATAAGAGGAATATTTCTCCAGCTCATTTTTCATAGTGCTCTCTCTTTTTAATATTTAAGCTGAGAGGACATTAGCCTAGGGATCAGATGGTTTACAGAGTGGAAAAATATTGCTTTATAATAAAAGGAGGATATTGAATAAAGCCCAGATTTAATACCCAGCCTAACAGAACACCCTGATGAATGTAATTGCATTTTAAGCATTCTGATTAAATTTTTTGATCCATATTGCATTTGTTTTGCTTGTGAATCTTTTATGAAAAAAAAAGTGTCTAGAGATTAAAGGATTAGTGAGTTCTTAAGAAGCTGGGCAGCTGCTAAAGCATCTGAATATTCTTCCTAAAGATGGTTGAAAAGCTGCATTAATCTCATCTGTTACAGTGAGTGATATGGCTAAAACTAGAATAGCTAGAGGGAAATGCTTTAGGGATATTTTTTTTTTTTCCTAGAATGGACACCGTGAATGATACTCACTATAAATGAAAAAAAAAAAAAAAAAAAAAAAAAAAAAAAAAAAAAAAAAAAAAAAAAAAAAAAAAAAAAAAAACTAAACAGTATTGTAGGTGAAAAAACAATTGTCAGTTATGCTTATTTGTTGGAAATCATGCTTTCTCTTTCTTTTATTTCTTAAGTCTAGTTGACAATTCAGGAAAAATGTAAACATTAAGAAATAATTTGCATGCTTTCAAATCCTAAGTGTCATTCATGTCTTTTGATAGCCAGGCAACAAAAGGGCTAACAAATTAGCATAGCTATTTTACCTTGTAGGAGGAGAGGCTTATGTCACTCTGACAAAAAATAGATAAGATTGAACAAGTTGTAATAGATCAGTACATTTTGCACAATAGTCAAGTTTTTAAACAAATGGCCCAACATAAAATATAGAGTCTCCTTTATTTTTCCAGAAAATTGTTTATAAAACCTTTAAAAAAGTTGAATGTACTGAAGTCAAATTTAGGTTCCCATTCACAAAAGGCTAAAAATTATATATGTTTTTTAAATTCCTAATCACGGTCCACACAGGCACAGCAACCTGTGATCAAGGCAATCTGGTAAGCTGGTGAGAGATTTACAGCTCCCCTAAGAGGTCTGAAGCCCCTGTTAACTGTGTTAGCTGGCTGCTGGTACACAAAACAGCGATGAGGAAACAAAGACTTAAGATTCCTATCTGGGAATGATACTCAGCCAGTCCTCTATATGTGTTAATGACGCCTCATGAGATTTGGCCTGCCTAGGATGGCTTTACTGAACCAGGAATTTCTATACCAGTGGTTCTTACCCTTGGCTACCCATTAAAATAACCCAGGGAAGACTTTTACCAATTCTGATGTAGCACTTTTCTTGGTAGTGGAGGTAGGGATGGAGGGTGGCTTCTGATTTGATTTGTCTAGGGTGTTGGTATTTTTGAGGACAATTGCTCAGTCTACTCAGGAGCTGGCATGAAGCAGGAGCTTTGGGGAGACCTTCTACCTGTTACCCATAAAGAAGGAATGGGCTGAAAACAAAAAAGGAGCCCACTCTGTTTCAGGATTATACTGACCATGTATCCTTCAATTCAGAGCAGAGTGCCTCCCAATACCACCACAAGAATAGGTGAAGAACACCATCACCACTTCCATGGAGTGCCACCCCTTCATGCAGTGCCCTTCATCTGTCCCCAGCATGCCCGATGGCTTTGCTGGAGGACACTAAGTATAAATCAGTATATAAAAGATGTGGTAGTTGCTCATCACTGAGTAATCTAATGCATTGAATATCCAATGGTGTTTAATGTAGTCATTAGATTTCAATAGGTTGTATTTAAAATTCAGTATCACTCTGGAATATTGAAGAAATGCTACAGTCACGTATCATCCATTATTGTAAATGTAGCCAAACTAAACAAACAACAGCTGAAAATATGTAAACCTATCATATGTAATGTTTACAAAAGTGCAATCTGTGGATCTTAAGAATTGTTTCTCTTTTTATAATTATACTTTGAGTTCTGGGGTGCATGTACAGATCATGCAGGTTCGTTACATAGGTATACACGTGCCATGTTGGTTTGCTGCATCCATCTCCAGGTGCTGGAGAGGATGTGGAGAAATAGAAACGTGTATACACTGTTGGTGAGAGTGTAAATTAATTCAACCATTGTGGAAGACAGTATGGCGATTCCTCAGGGATCTAGAAATAGAAATAGCATTTGACCCAGCAATCTCATTACTGGATATATACCCAAAGGATTATAAAACATTCTATTATAAAGACACGGGCAGATGTATGTTTGTTTTGGCACTGTTTACAATAGCAAAGACTTGGAACCAACCCAAATACCCATTAATGATAGACTGGATAAGAGTCTAAAGAATTTTGAATTATCAAGTCTGTTGAGATTTTGTAGAAAGTTATGAAGCTTCTCCCTCAACAGTACACAGAGTTATACATACAGTCTATAAAAGATGTGTGGGTTGTCCATCACTGAGTAATCTCAGGCACTGAGTATCCACAGTTAAATAGTGCTTAATGTAGTCTTTAGATTTCAATAGATTGTATTTAAAATTTAGTGTCACTCTGGAATATTGAAGAAATACTACAGTAACATGTCATCCATTATTGTGAATGTAGCCAAACTAAACAAACAACAGTTGAAAATCTGTAAACCTATCATATAAAATGTTTATAAAAGAGTCATCTGTGGGTCTTAAGAATTTCGAATTATCAAACCTGTTGAGATTTTGTAGAAAGTTATGGAGCTTCTCCTCAACAGTACACACAACGTTATATGTACAATTTCAGAGGTTCTCAGACTACTAGGTTAACAATCAATAATTCAATGGAGAGAAATAAAGCTTTTGATCAAGAGACATGGGTCAGATATTTATCAGAGTTGAGATATTTGACAAATTCCTTTATCATTCTGAAAATTAATTTGTTATTTTAAATGAGCAAAAACACTATATCTACATGATTATGAAGAGAAGTGAAAAAAAATTTAGTGCTATGTAACTGTTATCCAAATAAAATATGTGGGGTGATAGCATAATTGATCAAACTGTTCAACCACCTTTCAGAAAAGTCAACTTACTTTTAAAAATGTTTTGCCCTTAGTATGATTTTTAGATAAAATGACTGTTGTGATTAATGATTAATAAATATTACTTTACATATGTGTTCATCTAATAGGTCAAAAATTAGTGTTTTCATGTCTCAAACTAACATAGGACTTGAAATAGCTAGGGATGGCGATTTTCAGGGATTTTATTTGATGAAGTCTATCACTATGTGTGAGGCAGTGTAGTTTGAATAAACAAAACATCAGCATTGATGATAAACTAGTTCAAAACCCACTTCAATCTCTTGCTCTCTGTGGAAAGTTGGCAACTCATTTGACCCCTCTGAAGCTCATTTTCATTTATGAAGGCAACATCTTTAATTTAAGTATTATTAAGAAAGTCACATGTTTTCTTATAAATACTATCAAATCTGCTTAAATTTTTATATGTACTACATTTATCAAGTACTAATGATATACATTATTTAATTATGGAGTAGACATGATCATTTACAATGTTTATATAGAGCAAATAGTTTTTTCTTGGTAGATAAAAAAATTAAATCTCATTAAAATATTTTTTTTGCTAGTTAAGACTTCACATAGCATTAAAAGTGAGCAGAGAACGAAACCAAGATACACATGAAACTAGCTTAAGGATGTCCAGAAAAACATTTTTGAAATCTCCTTTGCTTCATTCCAATGACTTGTTTAGAAGCATAGCTATCTTTTAAATTTTTTCTCTTCAAGGTTTGATAAAGCAAGAGGTTTTTAAAAATATCAATCTATTTCAGTCTGTGGTATACAATGACTTACAGAGCCATTATGCAAAACTGTCCTGGTTTGATGCTGTGTGTGTGTGTGTGTGTGTGTGTGTGTGTGTGTGTGTGCGCGCGCATGCGCGTGCACACGCACCCACGTATGCACCAGCCTAAGTGTTGGTCTGCCAGTACCGACAGCTAAGAAAGCAAAGCTCTAGGATGCATCCGTATATTCGGATAGGCTTTTTTGGAACATAATTTTTCTTCACCCATAGCAAAGCCGACTTTTTAAAAAGTTGATTTAAGAATACATCTAAAATTTCTAGGAGAAGATAAATAGTGAAAGTCAGAAAGGAAATTGTATCAGTAGATGCAAGTCATTAAAAACATATTCAAAACAACATAATAAGAACAATGTTACCTACTCCATATTCTTTAATTCTACAGTGTTTTTGCTTCTATGAGTCCCTATTATAACCATCAAATATTCCATTGAATGGTTTTAACTATTTTAGAACTTTAAGTGAACCAGAAGATGTATGAATTGTCCAAGATCATGTAGCTATCAGATTTGTTTATAAGAAAAATGTGTTTATTTAGTTCACAAATAGTTATGACATGCTAACCACCAACCAAGCACTGTTCTAATCATTTGGAATGTAACAATTAAAAAAGACAGATATGACCCCTTTTTTGAAATAATTCAAATTTATTTTCTTTGGTTTAAATATGTTTTAAATTTAAATTAATAAAAATAGGGAATTAAATCTTAAATATAAACAAATTCAGTGTTTATGTGTGGTGAGGGAGGTGATATTTCTAACTTAAAAGACTATCCCTGAGTAACTTAACAAAATAAAATGTTTAGACAGGGTTTAATTGTAGTTCCTTTGAATTTAAATATCACAATATGGCATTAAAAAAAGACAGGAGATATTCTGTGTTGTACACATTATGTTTGCAATATAGGTACATTGAATTGTGTTATTTGAGACTACCTGTAATCACATACAAAAGTAATTTATTTCTTGAAAATACATTTTCCAGAAAAGATATTGACTACATTTATCTCAAGCTTTGAATGAATTATTACCTTATGTGTTTATACATTGATGTTAGAAAAAATGGAAAACTTGTTTGAAATCTCAAACACATTGTATTAACAAGGAAAAATGTTTACTAATATCAATGCTTTTACTTCCTACCAGAAATTGCCACTACAAAAACTGAAAATCTTATTCCTTTTTGTGACATGTACAACATGTCAGAAATTCAGAAATATTGTTATTTGTCCAGCAGGCAACAATATTCAAAAAAATTCGAAACACCTTGTCTTTTCTTTTCTTTTTTTTTTTTTTTCTTGGAGACAGAGTCTTGCTCTGTCACCAGCCACCAGACTGGAGTGCAGCGTCGCGATCCTGGCTTACTGCAACCTCTGCCTCCTGGGTTCAGGCAATTCTCCTTCCTCAGTCTCCCGACTAACTGGGAGTACAGGCATGTGCCACCACGCCCAGCTAATTTTTGTATTTTTTAGTAGAGACAGGATTTCACCATGTTGGCCAGGATGGTCTTGATCTCTTGACCTTGCGATCCACCCACCTGGAACTCCCAAAGTGCTGGGATTACAGGCATGAGCCACCACACCCAGCCAACACCTTGTCTTAATTGCTAACTTTAAAAGTAACCTATAATCATCAACTTAAATCAGGAATTGGTAAATTCCTGTTTTTTCATTACTTTTGGCTTAATAAACAGGTATGTTTAGAAATTTGAGACATAATTTTAAATAATACATACTTCCTTGAGGATGGTAATTCTGGGACATATTTGAAAAAATTACTAAAACATAAATTGTCAGGCAAAAATGGACACATATCATTTTAACTGCTGAATTGTCCATTACTAACTTTTAAATATTTGTCTAGACTGACTAGGTTACAATTTCCCACTGTGCAACTGATGAATAACTAGCAGGTGCTAAGAAATTTTAATGCCAATCAAGTCAAATACAATTGGTAATTCTGCTTTAAAAATCACATGTGAATGAATTGTTGACATTTGAGAATTCCAGGGAAGCCATATTTCATTTAAAGGAAATATTTTTGAAGGCTGCATAATTAAATACTCTAATTGTTTCTTAATTGGTGAAATAAAAAAAGAAAGTAAATTTAAAATTAAATATTAAAATAATATATGAAATGTAGTGGAAGGATAAATGAAAATGAGAACATATTTTCAAGATACCCATATATATATAATCCTTGTAGTATACCTTACCTTAATGCCACATTGTATTTTCTCCACACTATCTTTAATATTTCAAAAGGTGTGGCCTAAAGTAAAAATACACTGTGTCGTAGTATCATTTTGCTTTCTTCAAAGCATTTCATGATAGTTAATCAATGTTATTGTCAGGCACAATTTTTCAGAACCATAATTAGAATCGTTACTTGATGAACTTTGGTTGACATTGTTATAGGCGTAAAAGTTAATTTTAACTTTTACAGAAGTGGTTAGTCTTAAAATAGCCCAATAGTCACCGCAATTACTCAGAGAAACCCCTCGTTTGTAAACACAAGTGTAGCACACTGGAAACTGATAAAAGCACATTTTTCTAACCATAGTAGCAACTTCAGTTTTCCAGTTTTGAAATTATAAGACTCTTGATTTTATTTTTTGAGGAGATAATTAACTAAAATTTTCTTCATAAATTAATGTTGCATAATTTCAAATTTTCATGTGCAAATTAGTGTAAAATTTGGCCCACTGCATTTGAATTATATTCTTCACTATAACGGAATTGACTAATCTAAGCAGATATTGGTATATGCCATTAGTTTAGAGAATGTAGAAAAACTACATTTTATTACTTAACATTAGTAAAATGTGTTACTTAGTCTAAAGCATTTGGCAAGTGTACCACTTGATCTCCAAACTTTAAGTTGCACTCTCCATTGTTAAGAAAAAGTACTGTATTCATTTATAAATTACATAAATGCATTGCTGTTATTAGCTAATATTTCAAGCACAAAACCTTGCTGAATCAAAATTTGTCATTAATGATATTGGACATAAATTCATACATTGTTGAATTTCTGTCAACTTTTTGACTGATGGGATTAGATCATCACAGCATCTACTGCATAATGTCCATGAAGAACTTGCCCTATAAAAGAACCAGCTTAGCCATTCTTGTGCTGTTTTTGTGTGCTTGCCTTGTTCATGTTTTCCTCAATAGTTCTAAAGAAGCTTTTTTTAAAGCTACTTTTTGTGAGGTTTAGTTTAATTAAAACTGGATCATAAATCTATCAATTCACTTAAGCAGGCCCATCCATGGAAACTGCATCAAGTCGTGATATGCTGAGGGCAAACATGGCAAGTGAGAGTGAGGCAGAGTGTATGAGTCTGTTCTCATGCTGCTAATAAAGACATAACCAAGACTGGGTAATTTATAAAGGAAAGAGGTTTAATTGATTCACAGTTCCATATGGCTGGAGAGGCCTTACAATCATCTCGAAAGGCACAGGGAGAACAAAGTCAAGTTTTACATGGTGGCAGGCAAAGAGACTGTGCAGGGGAACTCCCCTTTATAAAACCATCAGATCTTGTGAGACTTATTCACTCTCATGAGGACAGCACAGGAAAAACCCGAACCATGATTCAGTTACCTCCCGCTGGGTCTCTCCTGCCACACGTGGGAATTATGGAGGTTACAATTCAAGATGAGATTTGGGTGGGTACACAGCCAAACCATATCACAGAGCTTCACCGTCATCCCCTTCTGTTGCAGCTTCAGTTTTTCCCTCAGGGTTCCTCCATCCTGTACATGTAACAGGACTGAACAATACCCACTTGTCACACTAGGGCACAGCGTCAGTCCACATGTTACCTATTAGGAAAGCTTAGTTTCATTTCTTCTTATTTTTAAACTAACACAATGAATGGAAGTATAGAACTTTTAACATTTTGGTTTTTTAATCCAATAGATTTTTTTGTACATAGGAGTGCAGACTCACCCATCTTGGAGACCATTGGCCTAGAGACCTACATAGAATATGAATGTAAAACTACAGTGTTTAATGACGCTTGAGAAAGAAATCAAGACATGTTTTTAATTTATACCAGTGTCTTAAGCATTTTATCTTTTAGTGCCAATACAGTGTATTTATGCACATTTGGATTATAGAAACATGTATGTCAATGATTTTGCAGCAGAGTAAGAGATATGCAGTTATTATTATTATTATTATATTGAATGATGACCCACGACTATCTTCTTGTGGTACAGATCTACTGTACTGTGGAGAATAGTAACAAGCATTTGAAAAAAAAAAATCAGGTAAGAATTGTTTTGGAGACCAGTCAGAATATATTTTGAATCTTTTTCACCATAAAGCTTATAATACAGTTTTCTGTATTAAGTGTTATGTATCCCCTACAGGTCAAGTTTTATTTTTTTATTATATCTTGTATATCTATTCTCCATGAAGAGCTACTTTTTAAGTCAACTAGATCTCAAGGCACAGAAGAGAAATATGAGTGTCAAGAGTGACAGGTTTTCCTGCTTGCTCTCCTCCCTCCCTCCATCCCTCTCTCCATTCCTTCCTTCCTTCCTCCTTCCTTCCTTCCTTCCTTCCTTCCTTCCTTCCTTCCATATTTTGCCTCTTTGTTTATTAGGACACATTGTGTAGAAAGCCATCTTTAACTCCATGCAAAGAGGTGGTCCATTGTTGTATTAAACGTTTATGAATGCACGTACAGTAAAATTGCCTACGCTTATTCAGTTGGTAAATCATTTTTGCTTTTCTTTTTTCTTGCTGTAAGCGAATTTCACAGTAGAATGCTTAGAAAACAGCTTATCCTTGGGTGAAAAATCAGAGTGCACTAGCTTCAGTTCTAGCAACATGTTGAAAGGCGATCCAATTTGCACTGTACCTTAAAATAGGA
This sequence comes from Alouatta palliata, assembly GCA_004027835.1. Taxonomy (NCBI): domain Eukaryota; kingdom Metazoa; phylum Chordata; class Mammalia; order Primates; family Atelidae; genus Alouatta; species Alouatta palliata. The sequence goes on along the minus strand of PVKV010000077.1, from coordinate 243,961 downwards.
GCTGTAACCTTTAATACAGTTTTAGTCCCAATCACAGACACATTAGTGTGTTTCTGGAATTATTTGCTTATTTCATATATATTTTCAAACCATAAAATATTTATTATTAAGAATATTATTGAATTTTGTTTACATATGATATAATGTGAATTTTATACTGATATTTTTAAATATATCTACAAAAGCAGAAAATGCCTGAAACTGCCATAAGGGTATAAATTTATTTGTTTTTGATGGTTGAAGTGGAGACAATGGGAAAAGGATGGTTAAAAATATTTTATTTTTAATATCTTGAGTTTCATAACAGCTATTTTTGAGAATATGCTGTCCGTAGTAATTATAAATTAAGTAATAAGTGGAAAATGCATTTAAGGGTAAAGCTATATCATGTGTGATATTTAAACTTGTTTTAAAACTATTGCTTAAGTTAAACACTGAGGGGGTGGTAACTGAAGCAGAGGCTATGTAGAGATGGTGGCTGGTACTGTTATGGAAGTTAAGAGCATGGATAACTTTCAGATAGGATCAAATACCACTACCTTCCCTCCCCCACCTTCCATACACAGAAATTGCTCAAATAGCCAAACTTTCAGAAACTCACTCAAGTGGGCCATTGTACATTAAGCAAGTTGCAATATGTTGAAAGTGAACACAAGTGAGGGTGAAGCCAGCTCTGCTGTTGATTCTCCATACTCTGATACTCCTACTTTTTTCACTCTGCTTTCAGCCATTACCCATGAAATAGCTCTGTGTAATTTACCATCTGAATGACAGCACCCAAGTCAGTCCACTTTGGCATTCAGCTAACCCTCAGCATTGGCCCACAGAGCTCTCTGATGTGCTTTGTAGATATGTTTATGACCACCTTCAACACTAGATTAGAAGTTTCTTCAAGAGCGTAAATCATTTCTGATTCACCTCTATAACTGCATTGTTTCACCATCTGTCTTTATTTGCTACCCCATATAATACCTGGAACATAATATATTATCCACAGAAAATGACAATATTAGTAAATGGGAACCTAGTGCATAGAGAAATGACAGGACCTATTCTAGGGCTTTTATGTGTATTTTTTATTCACATAAACTCAATTACTATTTCACTTTTACAGTTTTGGAGAATATTGAGTCACAGAGAAGTTAAATAACTTGCCCAAGGTTATCCAGTTAGTTAGTGAGAATGAAATTCAAACCTAGGCAGTTTGGATTGAGAGTCTATGATTTTAAACACTTAGCTACATAAGCCTTTAAGTCATAATATTTCCCAAGGAGAATCTATGATACATGTCTGTGTTAAACAACTTTCCCTGTCCATAAATTCTTTCTTTTATCTAACCTTAATCCTCCATGCTTTAGATTAAGCCTCTGGCGCTTTCTTTGGTGCAGAGAATCTATTTAAGAACCCTTTATGTACTTAAAGGGAGTTTTTCAGTCATTCCCTGGACTACTGGTTCAATAACCCAAGTACTTTTAACCTTTCCCTTTAGAATTGATATCTGAGTTCTATAAGCATTTTGAGGCACTTCAGTGGAAACTCTTCAAGTCATGTGTAGCTATGAATCGAACAAATTCAACGTGAAATATATTTGGATTAGGATTAACCTATCAACAATTTATCATGCATGATATGCTGTGATATGGAATTACAGAATTTTAAGATCTATTTTATATATAATTTTGCCATGTTTGAGGTTTAACCACCAAAATTTATTATCTAGATGTATTTCATAATCAAATTATTTGGAACCATATTAGACAATTTAAAAGTTGCTTAATGACATTTTTCTTCTATTGCCTAACACTGGATTCCTTTTTAGAGATGGAACAATATTTTAAAAAATCTTTCTCTTACTTCTATTGTACTTAACTATTTTGTTACCATTGTGCCTTTGTATGTTACACATTATCTCTTATTAAAAGTAAAGCTTTCTTATAATTTAATAACCTCATTTATATAGTCTCTACTAATTTATATTACTAACATATTATATAATAATGTATAACAAACTATTTTGCAACTGCTATTGTGCAAAAGAGAGTTAAAACAGTAGACCTGAAACTGCTATTTATAGAAGGGCCTACTTGCAAGATTGGCTCTTGTCTGGTGTCTGGGAAGTTGAATATTTTTAGTGTTCCCACCATTCCTCAGCTGAGAAGCATGGTTTATTGTCCCTCAATTGTTGTGCAAACAATGTGGTTTATGCTGAACACCTACTTTCCTTCTATGACTCTAGAAGTTTGGTACGTACTAAGCAGAAAGTACCAATGTATGTGACTAGCTTCTAATAAAAATTTTGGGGCCGGGCGCGGTGGCTCACGCCTGTAATCCCAGCACTTTGGGAGGCCGAGGCGGGCGGATCACGAGGTCAAGAGATCGAGAACATCCTGGTCAACATGGTGAAACCCCGTCTCTACTAAAAATACAAAAAAATTAGCTGGGCGTGGTGGCGCGCGCCTGTAGTCCCAGCTACTTGGGAGGCTGAGGCAGGAGAATTGCTTGAACCCGGGCGGCGGAGGTTGCGGTGAGCCGAGATCGTGCCACTGCACTCCAGCCTGGCGCCTGGTGATGTGTGAGACTCTGTCTCAAAAAAAAAAAAAAAAAAAAAAAAAAAAAATTTGGGTGCTAAGTCTCTAATGAGTTTCCCTTGTAAAAACATCACACTCATGTTGCTGCATGTTTATTCCTGGTGGAAGAATTCTCTCTGTGTAACCCTTCGTGGGAGGAAGTGGGTATAAGTAAGTTTGCATATGGATTCTTTCAGACTCTGTCTATGTTTTTTACTTTATGATCGGAAAGTATGTTCTTATTTTGGTTGCTGTAATCAATTTTATTCGTGAGTGCAACTGTATGTTGAGTCCCCTGTGTTTACATATGTGAATGAAGGCTAATGTTGAGGACTCCCAGAGCAGCCATCATCTACAAAATATTTTTCCATCATTGACTCACTTCATCTTTCTAAATTCTTCAGAAATCCCCATCAAGAAGTCAAGATTTATATTATACAACCTGTTTTTAGATTAAGATCTGCCATGATTTTGTTGGCTTGCTTTTATTTATATTTAGCATTTCTTTGCTTAAGTAGTAATAAACATAGACAATACTGTTAAGTTTTCCCTTATGATCTTGTATACTCTTCCCAGTTCTAATTCTAGAAAGCTCCTTCATTCAACCCTGCAACCCCAAGATACTCAGTACTGTTCCTGAAACACACACTCCCACATTTCTTGCAGGTCAGGTTCCCCTTGGTTTTGCAACTTTACTGTTGCTTCACTTGTATCAATATTTGCTTGTATTCTCATTTAATATGATCTTGACTTACTCCATGGTGCTAAATCTTTCATTAAATGCGTCTTAGCCAAAGTATCCATAGGCAAATGATTTATCTTCATCAGAACCTACCAAAAGATAAAATGAGATAGGAATTCAAAGACTAAATTCTTTCAAAGAAATAAAGTGAGTGAAAATGATGGTTTTCATTAAATGTTTCAGAATCTGCTTCAAATTAGCCATGACTTTATTTACTGAATGTGACTTCATGTTGATTATATACCATAAGATAAAATTTTAGGACAATCCAAAATTAAAAAAAAAAAAAAAAAAAAGATCTCACATGCCCTATTTTTTCCAATCAACAAAAATTTTAAACCACATTTAAATATTCCTTGCATGCTGTTTTACCCTTTCCTGGACACATAAAACTTCAAGAGTCAGAGTGATTTTAGTTAGAGAGTCCTTGTGGCTAACTCTTACTGGAGGCAGAAAAATGGTATGACAGAGAACCAGGAAATCACAATGGAGCCAAGCGTTTCTAAATATTCGTCTGGTTGATTTACTCCATCAGCCTTAAAAAGATGTATTTTTGTTACTTTTCATAACTTTTGAATAGCTGAAGTTGAGGAATGCTCAGCAGAGATGGTTAATGAAGCAGAGCCTGGGGTGATGATTCAATCCAATAAGATCCCCCCAGTATTTAACATTTAATTAGGCCTTCGCAACTTCAATGGACTTAAACAGAGATCTTTCTCTAAAAATATCTTTTTAAAATATTCCTTATAAGGAGATTGTAGGATCTCTTAATAAAGGATTGTGGTTGACATGCTTATGTATTATCACTGAATGTAAAGCTTTGGCCTACATTAGCTTAGGATAAAAGTTTTAAAATCTATTAATAAGTTTTTAAAATACTATATGACTTCACAATTTGAGATTTGGTCCCCTGTGGCAGACTTCAGATTCTACTTACAGGCCAGCATCTTTCATGCATTACCCAGATGGTGCTACAAATAGGTAAATTGCTGTTATTCCACCTTTAAGTACTGAGCAATTGGCCCTAAATTTCACTTTTTGTGACATTAAGATTCTACAACAAATTCCATTAATATTTGCTGATATTTATTTCCCAGGCCTTGTGCTGGCCACTTTCATATTTATGCCATCAAATTAGATATTTATTCGGTCTTTCAAGAATTTTTAATCATCAGGATTTCTGCCTATTTTGAACAAAGTAAAAAGTTTAACTATTCTCCTAATATGATCTACTTAAAAAAATATATTCTTCCTTAAAGTCAGTTGCCCCTACCCACTTTTTTTTTTTTTTTTTGAGTGACTCACTTGTTGATAAAAATGAGAAATCACACAAAAGGTGTTGCAATTCAGGCTATCTATATGGGTTCTGCCCCTGATCTCTGCTTAGCAGCTGCAGCTTTTTTCATCATCGCTCCACTGAGATCTGTTGTTAAGAGTCTGTAAGTTGTTGAGCAGTTATGGTGACTTTGCCACCTGCCTTTCCAGGGGACTAGAATTCTCCTGCACTGCCTCCAGTTTTGCTTCAGGGTAAATTTACAGTGACTTTGCTTTGTTTTGTTTTTGATTTTGCATTTTCCTTTCAACTAGCCTATTTCAATTGTGTTATATGGTAATTTCTCTGATATTTTTATATTACTCCTTTGTCCTATCATAAAAATATGCAGCCCATCAAAGACATCTTGAAGCAAACTGACATGCTAGCAAATTGCTGCAGGATGACATACTGACAATTTCATAGACATAAAATTAAAAGGCTAGAAGGGACTGTAAAGATCTACTACACTCGTTTTCATAGTAAATGCTCTGAATATGTGCCCAGGGGTGGCATCCAGTCAACTGGGGCACAGTCACATGCCATGCTTCAGTTCAACCAGGAATATCTACTTTTATCTCCTAAGTAAATTGGGACTCTTCTAGAAAGTTTCATTTTAAAAAGGATACTTTAATACAGTTTAATAATGACTACGTCTAGTCTAATCTGATATTCATTTAGCTTGATATTAGAATGACTCAGTGGAACCCTGGGCCATGTTAGCCAATAATTCTGCTTCTTCTTGAACAAGTATGCTAATCATAATATTAATGGAAGTGGAAATTGATATATTTATAGAATCCAGTATGAGTATCCTTGGTTGCTAACCCAAATTCACACGTTTTCTTTCTGTTTAACAGAAAAACTATTTTTTTCTATTCATCCCTCAGGGAAGATGATAAGGCTTATTTATCTCTACTTCACAGCTAAATCTGAGTCTAAACAATCATTGTAGTCCATTCTTGCCAGGTCTTGATTAGAACATGGGAATCCTTTGTATTTATGCCCTATATTTGTAACGTGAACTCTGCTGAAAAGCTTCTGGGAAAGGTTTCCTCTCCTGGAAGAAGAAATTAATGTAAAGGAGCTTCTTTTCAGTGGAACACTAAGAATGGCAGAGCAGAAAAATGGAGAAAACCTGGAAAGAAGACATCTTTAAGTCATTGAATTAAGGAACCAGGGAACTGACTTGTTTCTAGAGTACTTATGTGCAATGATAAGCTCCTTACTTGAAAACTCGTATAAGACTTCACTGCACTTGCACCCAGAGTCATCCTGATAGATTGTGATTGCAGGGGGATGGGGGAAGGATTCTAGAATATGCTGGGTATCTGCTGTTTGTCAGGCACAGTACCAGGCAGTTTTAATATCTACTCTTATGTATTTATTTTCCTCTACTTGTGAAGGAAGTGTTATTCTCACTTCACAGACAGAATATCTGAACCTAGAAAATATTTAATCAGTTTCTAGAGATTTCATAGCTGCCAAACGGAAATTTGAACCCAATAATTCTAATTTATAAGTCAACATATCACCTGCAAATATATATATATTGTTTATTCAATTCAGTGTATTTAAAGATTTTAATGTCAATGCATGCAGACAGGGAATGTGCTTTTCAGCTGTCCTCTGACCCCTCACTCCCTGTTCTATCCAGGATGGTTCCCATTTCTACTTTATATGCCAGCCCCATTTTGAAATTGCAGTCACTAGAATCTGACCCCTTCTGATATACAAAGATGCTTGTTACATATATGTGTGTGTGTGTATATATATACACTCACACATATACATATATATAAAATATAATTATTATTTCAAGAGGCTTATTTCAGTATTTGATAGAGAGAGTATTTATTTTTAATGCATATGTCTAAAATATTTTAAGGGGTAAATCCACTTATCAGACTAAAGGCTAATACAAAAATAGAACCATTTTATTTGTGACATTTCTGAAAGAGAAAAATATATTTTTGGTTTTAATAATGTGTTTTTGTGAAGAGTGCTATGCTCTAAATATATCTTATTAATTTGTAAGCTATAAAAAATTATTCTTAGTAATGACAGAATACTCAGGCATATCATCACTCATAATAATCGACAGTTCTTTCAGATCCACAACTTATATTTCAAGCCTGTGGAGATGCTATCAGTAGAGTAAGACATAATAGTTAATATTTACTGAAAACTAATTCAAATGCTGTGACAGGTATAAAAAGCTACAGTAGCTATATGAATCTTTGTATTCAGATATTTATTCACCTTTTATTTTCAAGTATAGACAGCTGAAGATGTTCTTGGGAAGAACAAAAATGAATGTGTCACCTTGGCTTGACGCCATATTTGTCCTGTTGTTATAGAACTTCTGGTCTAGTTTCTAGTTAAAAAGAAATACCAGTGGATGATTTCTTTCTAAAAGTACAATGAAGACATTACTATTATTTTAAATAACTAACTCATATTTAATGGTTTGTTAGCAAACATAAAATTCCAATTATTTATCTTAGCCTTTTTTCTTAGATAATAGTCATGTTTGTAGAAACATTAAGAAAAAGCCATAGCTGGAGTATTTGCTCATTAGGTCAAAGGCTGCTTTGTTGTATGGAAATTAATGGTGATGATTTGGGATGACATCTGGCTAAAGTTTTTCACAAGGCTTTGAAAAGCTCTCTCATTGTCCAATTGATATAGAGAGCACAGTGAATCGCACACATACCATGAGCCTTCATGGGTAAAACATCTTTTTCAGTATTAGACTGGACTTGTTTGAAGTGGACATGGGGGATACCTTTGTTGCCCCAGTAACCACTTAACTCTGAAGTTTTGAAAAACCTTTCGAAAGCATAATTGGAACTATCTTATGATATTAAGAACTGAACATTAGAATGAGCCTAATTAGAGATTCTTTAATTGTGATTTTTATTCATTCACCTCCAAGCTAAGTACATGTTCATTAGCAAATAGTGTTAGCTGTTTTTCTCTCTATCCCTCTACATTCAATTTAGTAGGAACTTTTAATGACCTGAGTTTTTAAAATTATTTTTTTAACCTACTTTTTAATGTATTACACTTAATTTTCATCCTGGTATATGTTAAATGTTATAGAATATATGACCATCAATGTTAAATTCTCATGCCTTATGTGACCATATCAAAGTCCTCAAATGCAGTCCTTGTAAAATGTGCTATCTTATAACCCTATTAGTTAATGGTGCAAGATGAATAAAAGTATAATTAAAAGATCATGTTAATGAAATGAAATCTCATTTCACTTAATTGTTATAAACATTTCTGCTACCTGGGTTGCATTATAATTTTCAATGTGACAATAGGTATACAAACATTTTTATATTTTTATTGCATTGATAAAAATATGAAAATTATTATAAATATTGATATTTAACTAGTTTCATTTTGGAATGATGTTTATTGATTTTCTAGTATTCAATGTTAATTCATTTTAATTATGCTAATTTTAGAAGCTGCTATAAAGTTAACTAAAAATATATTGTTAACAGTTGGAAAGTTAAAAGATCAAACCCAGAGAGAAATAAACAAACTAAGATTGACAATTGAATATATCTTTAAGTCAAAAGAGTAAAATAGAAGTGGTGTGAAATAAAAGGGGAATCGTCATAAAGAAAGGGTGTCATAGGAAAGAGCCGTTAGTTATCTGGCCAAGTAGAGTAGGCTCCTCAAACTTAGATCCTTGATTAAGCAGCTTATTTCTAAATTGGATTCTTAGCATAGAGATCAGGGAAATAGATACTAATGATGCCCTCAAGTTAATAAATTCCAGGGTGATTTACAATAACTGGTAGCTGGAATGAGACATTCAAAGGGTGCTTGTTTAACATGGCATTAGAGGAAAGAAGACTAGTCAGTAAGTAAACAAGACATAGTCCCCAGGAAGAAGTTGTGGGATGTGGGGGAGGATAAGTAGACTAACAAATTTAGAGCAGTATGCTAGTGTTACAATAGGTACACGGGATAGAGAGGTGCCTCGGAGATCTCCTAAAGGCAGTGAAGGTTTTGCTGAGCCTTGACGGGTGAGATAACTACCCAGGAGGATTGGGGGTTATATTCACCCCAAGTTATGTGATTGGAGTGGCAGTAATACTTGTTACTATTTGCAGACTATTCAGAATGTGCCAGTCATCTTGTATATTTTATGTCATTTATAATTTTTATGATGTGTTCTCCATTTTAAATTTGTAAATATAGATGATAAGTAAAAAGAAGCATGCATATTTTGGGCTGCTTTAAATCACAAAGCTAAGTGGCAGAGCTTTAAAGGCCATGCAGAAAGGACAATAGATAAGAAACAACCTGACATATTACAGAAACTCAAGGTGTTCAGTTTGTCTAGAGCGAATACTTTATTCATTTTTTATGCAATATATGTTACACGAATAATTGGAGATAGCGTGATGAATAAGATGCACATCTCTGTCCTTTAGAAAGTATGTCTGAGTAGTAAGAAGCAGATAATAAACAAGTAAACAAATTAATAAAGTTGGTATGCTCTATGAATACTGCTATGTTCTATAAAGCAAGCAAGACAGGGTGATGACATAGAAAGTAATTGATGAATAAATAAACCACACAATGAGATACTCAATGATAACCAAAATAAGTGAACTTGAGTAGCATATGACTGTATGGATCAAGCTCAACAATCAAATATTACATAAAAACTGTAAGTCTCAAAAGATTACATGCAGACTGATAACTATTTACTAAAGTTTAAAACAACTAAAATAATGTGTGTGTATGTGTATAATACATATGGACAGAATGAAAGTACATATAAATGAAAGTAATAATGACCACAGAGTTCAGATTGGGAGAGGCATAGGCATGGGTTAATGGAAGTTATACATGTAAGTCGTTAACAAGATCCTAGCTTTTTGTGTGTGTTCTAAGCTGATAGGTAATTAATACATCATTTAAAATAACTAATTAAATATCTGATGAAAATAAAGGAAACCATGCATGGCTCCAATATGAGAACGCTTCATGAACCAAAGATTAAGATTAGTCCAATTTTATGCACCTGTGTTTCTCTCAATAAAGAAGGAAAGAGTGGTTAGTACAAACAAATTTTCTGAGTAGGCATCATTGAGCTGAAACCTCTACACGAAGGAGCTGTAATCAAGACTCTGTGGCAACAGTGCTCCCAGAAGTGGAGACAGCATGCAATGCTGAGCATGCTTGGCAGGAAGGAAAAGGTGGAGTGAGACCTGGGAAGAGTCAGTGTGTGCAAGAGTGGTGAGAAATGAGTCCAGACTCCCAATCTGGCTTCCTTTTCAATCCTTGTAAAATAATTAGACTGAACCAGACATTTCTGTGGGGCACTCAGTTTCATCGAGGGAAGCTCTCTTTACATATTGGTTTCCGTGTGTTTACATATTGGTTTCTTTACATATTGGTTTCAGTTTGTGTTTTAGTAAGAGTCACTGCTTAACAGTAGCAACGGTGACAAAAATGTAAAAATGATCATCTTAGATGTGTTTTGAGTCTCTTGTTCACCTGATTACATTTACTTCTCATTTGAATCCATCTCTGCAGGATTGTAATGACCCTAGAATAATTCTAGGGCCCAGACACAGATCACACTGTGGATTCTGATCTTATCTTCACTGGGTGTGCAGCAGATGTGGAGGCATGAAAGTGCTCTGGAAGAAAATTTGATAGTAGAAGAAAAGCTTGTTCTACTTTCCTTATTTCCGAACTGTGTATTGTGGGGTTTTTTTTCTTCTGGTGAGAAAATGATAACCACACAACCATCCTAGTTAATACTTACCTACACAGTTCATAGTAGCAAAGTACATTTCAAAAATTCTAAAAGAATATTCTGCCATGAATAAAATATTGAGGAAATACTGATAGAACATTGATTTCACATCCAACTGAGCATATAAAAGTCAATCCACTTTAATTAATATGACTAAGACTCCATTTCAGACACATTGATATCATCCACATTTTCTAAGATTTTTTTAAATCTTAAACTCATCTAGTTTCCTACAGATTAACAACAATCTGGAGTCCTGGAATGAACACAATACAGATAAAATGTTAAAGATGTGAATTCTAGCATATCTTGGCTAAGGCAAGACTTGCTTTTTTGCTTCCGTTTTGCAACCTATAAAATGACGGGCTGGCCTAGGATGATCATGAAGGTATTTTATAGCCATCAATGTATAATTCAGAGGAGACTTTTAAAAAATGCAAACGGCCTCCCTTTCATTTTTTAATAATAAAAATAAAATGATTGCAAATGTTGTACATATGTACAACTGAAGAAAACTGGCTAGTCTAGATTTATTCTTCAGCAAGTGTAGATGGATTGAAGGTATTTTTAAGCTTTCCAACAAAATTGAACAAATACAGCAGATAGTGAAACTTAATTTACTTAAGATTTTGGCCATTTTTTCATTAAAAAAAAACTGTGTATCAGCAAGATTGAAAACAAAAAAACACTTTGTCCTAACAGACCAATTTAAAAAAATAAAACCCCAACATGAATACTTTAATTTTTAATTAACTAAAAACAGAAGGCTTTTATTTCCATCCAAAATATCAAACTAAATGCATCAACCTATTCACAAACTAAGTGGGATATATGGATTGTCAATAATAATGAATGGCAATTTGAAAAGATGTAAAACAAAACAAAACAAAAACCTTATTATTGTGTCTTAGAGAAGGTAATAATCCTGTCCCAACAGTCATTAGAGGAGCTCTTAGGTAACTACAAGGACCTAGAACAGCACTCACAAATTATCATGTGAATGAATGAATGAGTAAATCAGAGCTTGAAATAATGAGAAGAGAGTACACTCAACATGGATAGAAAGCGATTTTGGATAGAGCAGGGGTAGGGTGAGAGTCTAGCATTCTAAATTTTATTCTGAATCCCCAATCTAACGATACTTAAAAGTGAAGAATTTTCTTGTTAAGTTTTTCCATAATAAAGTTTGGATTATATATATACAGATATGTTTCATAGCTCCAAGGATGCATGCTGTGAGTTTATGCTAACACAAACTTAACTGTAAGCCTTGTACTTGCATGTGTTTAAATATATACACACATGCAAAAGGGAAGAACAAGTCCTTTACGACAAGTATCTCTGCAAATAACAGTTGGGCAAGAAGTTTAATTCATTTTTTAAACTCTAAGGATTGCCTCAAGTAAAATATGTCATTAAATGTTTTGATAAATGAAGAAATGCACGTATAGCATATGCATATGTCTTATATGTGGTGTTAGAGAATTAATCAGCTTCCTTTATTATATATTGGTTTATCCTTTTGTGGCTATCAGGATGTGCCTGTTTGCTAAATTTAGTTTCCAGCTCTCATTCTGCATAATTGGTGTTAAGCAAAGTCAAGCCTATCCATTCATTTAACAAATGTTTATTGATACCAGACACTGTTCTGGGTCCTTGGGAGACAGCAGGAAATAAAATAGACAGAGATCCAGTCCCTTGTGAACTGTTATTTTAGCTTGGGGAGATCAACAGTCTGCAATAAGCACAATTAATTAGTAAATAATATAGTATAAGAGAAGATGATAAAGGCTATGGGTAGAAACACAATAGGGACTGGTGTTGAAAAGATTTTTTTCTATGATCCCTAACTTATTATTTAACAAAATTTTTGAACCCTTACTACTTGAGATAGAAGGTTCCATAAAGGCAGGAGCAATATATGTATTTGATTATGATTATATCCCAAATCCACAACACAGTACCTGAAATACAGCAGACATTCAATCATATATGGTGGATTTTTAAAAAAATGAGGGAATATTACACACTGTATGATTCTTACTAATTTTGTGTAATTCTTCTTATACCATCCTACTTCATTTATAAATCTTTTTGAAATATCTTGAAATGTTAACTGTCAGTGTTTGTTTGTGTTGATTCTATTTCAGTCTGTTTTCTTAGTTCTGTCTGGAAGCCCAAAAGCTCATTGTAAATTGATCTCCATGTCTTCTTGGGACTAGGTTGATTCTAGGAAAATTATATATCTAGACCGTGAATATCCATAATATTAGTCTAACTTGGAAGTTCTGCTCTAGAAAAAAACTCCAGAGATTTTCGCTAATCCAAAGCTCCCAAATTAACAGGATTATCCTATATATATTATATAATATAATTAATCCATATTATAAATCAATATAATACAATATATTAATAAAATATAGTATATTAAAATATATTGATATATTGAATATATATTATATAAATATATAACGAATATGTGATTATTAACATACAATATTATACATATAAGGAAAAATATATTACATTTCTACCAGGACTGCTTTAAACATCATATTCAATTCAGCTTTGTCTCATAAACTTTTTTTTTTCCAACTGCATAAATTTTGCATTTTACTCAAGTGCTTTACATACTTAAATGAGATGCTCATTCCTAAAGAATCAACAACACTAATATACAAAGAAACACCGAGACATTTTTGAAAAAACAAATTTCAACTTCATAAGTATTTAAAATTACAAAAAATGCTACTACAAATATGGAAGATTAAAGATTAAGCTAATCATTTCTTGATTCCAACAACTTACCATTAGTTCTGTAATAAAAGTTTAGAGGGCAGAGGTTTTATAAACTTTTTTTAAAAATCTACTTTACTCACCTGATTATAAGCTCCTGGATTTCAAAGACTGACTTACATTTATCTCTCTGTCCTTCAAAGCACATAGCACATAGTGGATATTTAATAAAGGTGATTCAATTGCTAAATGCTCAAAACAATTAGATCATCAGCTGGGGACTAGAAAACATTTTGTTAAATAGAGAATTTCATAATAGTGTTACAGAGAAACAGGATTTAATTTGTCGTTGCTAAATTATAGAAGCCAGAAGAGACAAAAAATAATAAAAGCATGAATTCATTTTGTTATTTATACTATGTCATCCTTTACTCTTTTCAATGAGCCTGTTCAGAGTTGCTGCTTTAAGGAAATAACAAGGGCCTGTAAATTTGTATTCTCAATGTGTAGTCTCATAAAATCTTTTAAAATAAGTATATGTTCATTACTGTTAACTACTTATTATCATTATAATGATGATAATAAATCTACATGTTTTAATTTTATTCACACTATTCAGTAAATTTAACATCTTAATACAGACTTAGTTACTCTACTAAAAAAAAAAAAACAGAGTGATTTATGATATAAAAGAATAGTCTGTCCTTTTCTTCTCTTATGGAAAAATTTACCCCTGTTCTGGTATTCTGCAAAGCCTTTGTTCCTCTCTTTTGATTTATTAACTTTATTTAAATCAGTCATTCATAATGCAATCATAATAATCTTTACAGCAGTATTACTAGATGGCAGGTAAGATACAAAAGTTTTCTGTACCCTAGTGTAGAATATTAACAAAGATGAAGTCAAACATGTCTTACTAAAAAAACGCCTCATTACAGTCTGGTAATTAACATTTTAAATAAGTTGGTGCCATTGCAAATTCTGTGTAAAAACAAACATATTTTTCTTTTTTTTCCAGAAAACATTGAAAGTAGGAAAAATAACACAAAATTATAGTTTGAAGGGGGGTATGTGCTCCATTTTCTGTCTTTTTAATTATTAGGTCTTATCTAATTTTGACAATCAAATAATCATTGTCAAGTCTTCATTGATTTTCTATTATAAATATATTATTTCTGTTATAACACATGTAAATTATTTATCTATTCTACTTAGGTAAAACTTGTAAAAATATGAACCTTCAGAAAATACTTAAAGTAGCATTTCATTTTTCCTAGGAATGTAAATTAGTATTATGGGTTGAATTTAACTTAAAAAGAAATAATTTGGTTGCAGGGCAGGTGACATTATAAATGAAATAGATGGTTGTCTAAATGGTATGATCTGAAGCGTGCTCTGCAACTTTGCTTCCCTAAATTATTTCCTATCCTTGCCTTCCACACAGCCAGAGATACTGTACAACAGAAATGCATACATTAGCAATGAGGCATATGCAGGTACCATTTGCTAAATAATAGCTATTCCTAAATCAGGTATCACATTAAGTAGTCCTTTGAGGGGACTTAGTTTACAAAATACTGTTTTTCTAAAGCAATTGGCTGAGAAGGAGTGAGAATCAGGGCAGCTTAAAAGGGAAGGATAAAAGAAATCTATGAAGTAGGAATAGTTTTAAGCAGTACTTGTAAAATGCTTCACTGGAGAGTTATTGTCACCTAGAGGGCAACAGGAAAGCGCTTGCCATTTAAAGAAAAGTACACAGATTGGGTGAGAATACGCCAAGCCCAAGCCTGGACAGAGTCGGGGGAGTCTAAATCACCTTTCTGCACAAAGCTGGTCTTGGTCATAATAACTTTTATCAATGTTGTCCCACAAAGCTTGTCTTGGTCATAGTAACTTCTTTAATGTTGTCCATGCTGTTGCAAACAGTTCTTTTCTACACAATTTTACATATTATTTATTACATCTTACATTTCTACTTCTCTGTGAATGTAAACATTGAGTAATTAACTATGAATTGGACAATTGGTCCCTAAAAAATTAAATGACAGAAATAGTGAAATGTTTAGCATGTGCCAGTCATTTAAAAAATTTGAGGTTATCAGAGGACTATAGAAGCCCCGTCATTGATTACTGACATTTTCAAGCCATGAAAGTATTTGAGTTAATGTACTTCAATAATGCCTTAGAAATATGAATTTGTATTAACATTGAATTTATGACAATAGCATAAGGAAGATATTTTAAGTTAGATAAGATTCTATAAAATTCTATAGATTCTTCATTTTGGGCTGAGAATAGTAAAGTGAATTCTGCTAGGAATGGGTTTTACTGGGATTTTTTAAAGAAACAAAAATAATCTAAAGCAAAGTAATACATATTTTTATATTCAAATGAAGATACTCATAAAATGAATATTTTATATTTTCATAATTCAGTTTCTAAGAGATTTTTACCCCTTACGTTGGTTGCAGCTCAAATACATGAAAATATTAGATTGGCCTTGGGTTTGGCATCTCACAATCACAAAACCCAAATACACTAACAATTGTAATTTCTGCATATTTTCTTTGGTGTTTTCTCATATGAATGTCCTCACATAGCTATTGTTTCAGTTACCTATTGCCCCAAGATGATTCATCAAAAAAAAAAAAATCCTAATAAAAGTCAATGACATGGAACAAAAATTATGTACTCTTATGAATCTGTTGTTGACTAAGGATCTGCTCTGTTGATTTATATAGGGCTTGACTGGAAAAGCTCTACTCCAAGCCCAGGTTCATCTAGGTTGGACTGGGTCAGTTTTGTTCCAAGTGATTTATTATGTGGCCCAGGTGAAGGGCTAACAGCTGTAACAGCGTTGGAAGTTCTTCCCATGATGTTGGCACAGTCCCTGAATAGATTTAGAAATGGCACATTGTCATTTCTGCCACTTCACTGGCCAAAGAAAATCATAGAGCCAACCCTAATACCAAGTGATAGGGAAGCATGCTTTTGCTAGAGAGAAACCATGATAAGCACGTAGATGTCATAGACAAAGGGGTGTGGGGCTAATGATTCGGTTTACCACAGTTATATTGATGAATCATTATATAATAAATAGTTATATGATATTCTGTCAAATAATTATGCTATATTTTATTTAACTCTTCCCAACTTCTGAAACATTTATTTGGATTTTGGTTTGTTGCATTACTTATGTAACACAATTTACATCCTTGTGCATATAATTTTCTTTCTATGGAATATTCTTTCATTAGGATAGCATCCCTGAAGATGGATTATTTGGTCAAAGTGTATAGATAGATGTCTGACTTTTAAAAATCATTGCAACTCCATCAGTTATGAGTGATACATTATTTTTAAATTTATTTTTCAGTTAAAAATTTCAGTTGGCATATCTATACATTTTTATGGGATACATAGTGATGTTGTGATACACACATAGTGATCAGATCAGAGTAATTAGCATATCCATTATCTCAAACATTTATTTGTGTAGAGAGCATTCAATATTCTCCTTCTAGCTATTTGAAACTATATGTTGTTATTAACCATAGCTATCCTACAGTGCTGTAGAACAGTAGAACTTATCCCTGCTACTTAGCTGTAATTGTATATTCTTTGACAAATCTCTCCTCATCCCTCTCTTCCTTCTACCCTTCCTAACCACTAATATTCTCTTTTCTACTTTTTACTTCTATGAGATCAAATTTTTTAGCTTCCACATATGAGTGAGATCATGCAGAGTTTAACTTTCTGTTTCTGGCTGATTTCATTTGACATGATGTCCTCCAGGTTCAGCCATGTTGCCCCAAATAACAAGATTTTATTCTTTTTATGGCTGAATAGTATTCCATTGTGTGTGTGTGTGTGTGTGTGTGTGTGTGTGTGTGTAACATTTTCTTTGTCCATTAATCTGTTGTTGGACACTTTGATTCCGTATCTTGGCTATTGTGAATAGTGCTGCAGTAAACATGGGGATGCAAATGTCTCTTAGGTGTACTGATTTTCTCTCTTTGGATAAATGCCTGGTAACTGGATTGCCAGATCATATGGAAGTTTTATTTGTCATTTCTTGAGAAACCTTTCCTATTGTTCTCTATATTGACTGTAGTAGTTTACATTTCTTCCAACAGTGATTTAAAGTTCCTTTCCTCCATGTGTTCACCAGCTGTATTGGTTCATTTTTGCATTGCTATAAAAGATTGCCTGAGGCTGGGTAATTTATAAAGAAAAGAGTTTTAATTGGCTTGCAGTTCTGCAGCCTGTATAGGAAGTATGGCACCAGCATCTACTTGGCTTCTGGTTGAGATTCAGGCAGCTTTTACTTAATTGTAGAAGGTGAAGTAGGAGCAGGCTTGTCATATGGAGAATAAGAAAGCAAGAGTAAGGGAGGTGTCACACATTTCTGTAGTAAGAACACACTCATCCCATGAGGAAAGAAACAAGTTCTTCATGAGATACTCGCCCCCATGACCCACACACCTCCCCCCAGGCCTCACCTACAATATGAAATTTAGAGAGGACAAACATCCAATCTACGTCATTCTATGTCTACCCCTCCAAGTCTCATGTCCTTCTCATATTGCAAAATGCAATCATCCCTTCCCAAAAGTCTTAACTGGTTCTAGCATTAACTCAATCAGAATTCCAGAGTCCCAAATCTCTTCTGAGCCTCATCTCTTCCACCTATGACCCTGTAAAATCACAAGTTATTTGCTTCTAAGATACAATGGTGGTACTGGCATTGTGTAAATTTGAAAGGGAGAAATCTGTCAAAATGAAAGAGAAGTAGGCTTCACAGAAAGTCTGAAATCCAGCACAGCAGTCATTAAATCTTAAAGCTTCAAAATAACATCTCTTGAGGCAATATCTCACATCTAAGACACACTGGTACAATGGAGGTCTCCCAAGGTTTGGGCAGTTCTACCCCTGTGGCTTTCCAGGGTGCAGCTTAAATGGCTGCTGTCATAGGTTGGAGTTGAGTACCTGTGGCTTTTCGAAGCTCAGAGTGCAAGCTGCCTGTTGTTCTACCAGTCTGGGGTCTGGAGGGCAGTGGCCCCCTTCCCACAATTCTATGTAGTTCCCTTGCGAGTACATTGTGTGGGGGCTGCACACCCACATTTTCCCACAGCATTGCCTTAGTAGAGTTTGTGTGGGCTTCACCCCTGTAACAAACTTCTACTTGGCCACACAAGCTTTATGATACATTCTTTGAAATATAGGTGGAATCTGCCAAGTCTCCTTTGCTCTTATAATCTGTGGACCTGCAGGCTTAACACTATTACTATGTGAAAACCACCAAGGCCTGTGGCTTGTGCCCGCAAAGTGGTGGCCTGAGCTGTACTTGCAGCCCTTTGAGCCATGACTGGAGCCAGAGAAGCCAGGATATGGGAAGCATTGTCCCAAGGCTGAGCAGGGCAGCAGTGTCCAGGGTCTGGCCTCTGAAATCATTCCTTCCTCCTAACCCTCTGGGCCTGGGATGGGAGAGAGAGGCTGCCTCCAAGATTTCTGAAATTCCTTCAAGGTCATTTTCCTATTATCTTGGCTATTAATACTTGACACAATTTTTAGTCATGCTAAGGTCCCTAGCAAGTGGTTGCTCCACAGGCCACTTTGATTCCTTCTTTATCACAAGGTCAGGCTGCAAATTTTAGTGCTCTGCTTCCTTTTTAAATATGTTTCAACTTTGAGTCATCTCTTTGATCCTGCATCTGATCATAGGCTGTTAGAGGCAACCCCATTACATCTTAAATGTGTTGCTGCTTAGAAATTTCTTCTGCCAGATACCCTAATTCATCATTCGTAAGCTAAAACCTCCACAATCCCTAGGACATGAACAAACTGCAGGCAAGTTCTTTGCTATGGAGTGACAAGGGTGAACTTTGCTTCAGTTCCCAATTAATTTCTTATTTTCATCTAAGACTTTGTTGGCCTGGACTTCGCTATCCATTTTCTATCAGCATTTTGATCCTGGCCATTTCCCAGTCTGAAAGAAGTTCCAAACTTCCCCTTGTCTTTCCATCTTTTTCTGAGCACTCCAAACTCTTCCATCCTCTGCCCATTATGCAGTTCCAATGCCTCCACATTTTCAGGGATCTTTATAGCAACATCCTACTCCTTAGTAGCAATCTTCTGTGTTAGTCCTTTTTTTATTGCTGCAGAGGAATACCTGAGGCTAGGTAATTTATAAAGAAAGGAGGCTTATTTGGCTCACGGTTCTGCAGATTGTACAGGGAGCACCGTGCTGGCATCTGCTTGACTTCTGATTAAGGACTCAGAGAGCTTTTACTCATGGTGGAAGGCAAAGCGGGAGCATGCCCATCACACGGGAAGCAGGAGAGCATGGAAGATGCCACACTTGTAAACAACCAGATCTCTCATGAACTCAGAGCAAGAATTTCCTTACTATCTCAAGGGCAGCATCAAGCCATTCATAAGATATCTGCCCCCATGACCCAAATACCTCCCACCAGGCCCCACTTCCAGCCCTGAGAGTTACATTTCAACATGGGATTTGGAGGGGAGAGATATTTAAATGATATTACCAGCATTTGTTAGTTTTTGTCTTTTTGATGCTAGCCATCCTAACTTAGGGGAGATGATACCTCATTGTGGTTGATTTTCATTTCCCTGATGATTGATATTGAATATTTTTTCATATATTTGTTGGCCATTTATTTGTTTTCTTTTGAGAAATGTCCATTCAGAACTTTTGCCCATTTTTAAAAATAGAATTGTCTTCTTGATATTGATATGTTTGAGTTCCTTGTAGAGTCTAGATATTAATTCTCTGTTGGATGAATAGTTCGCAAATATTTTTCACATTCTATAGGATGTATTTGCACTTTGTTAATTTTTTTGCTATGTGGTAGCTTGTTTTAACTTGATATAATCGCTTTGTTTATTTTTGTGTTGTTGCCTATGCTAGTAGGGTCATATTCATAAAATCTTTTCCCAAACCAATGTCCTGAAGCATTTCCCTATGTTTTCTTCTAGTAGTTGTTTACTTTCTGGTCTTACATTTAGGTCTTTGATACATTTTGAATTGAATATATACAGCATGAGAGTTGGGGATCTAGCTTAATTTTCTGCATGTAGATTTCCACTTTTCCTAGTATTATTTGTTAAAGAAACTGTCCTTTCTGCAATGTATATTCTTAGCAGCCATGTCAAAACTAAGTTGACTGTAGATACATGGATTAATTTCTGGGTTCTCTATTCTCTTGCATTGATATGCATGTCTGGTTTTACATCAGTACCATGCTATTTTGGTTACTAGAGCTTTGTGCTTCTTTTTGATCAGGATTGTTTTGTCTATTTAGGCTCTTTTGTGGTTTCATACAAATTTTAGGATATTTTGTATTTCTTTGAAAAATATCATTGATATTTCAATAGGGAGTGCATCGAATCTGTAGATTGCTTTAGATAGTATGGTCATTTTAACAATATTAATTCTTCTGATTCATGAGTATGGGATATTCTTTTCTTTTGTTTGTATCCTCTTCATTTTCTTTCATCCGTGTTTTGTAGTTTTCCTTGTGCAATTATTTTACCTACTTGGTTAAATTTATTTCTAGGTATTTTATTTTTCTAGTAGCTATTGTAAATGAGATTGTCTTCTCGATTTGTTTTTTGGCTAGTTTGTTGTTTGTATGTTGATTTTACATCCTGCAACTTTATTGAGTTTGTCAGTTCTAAATTTTTCGGTAGAGTCTTTAGATCTGTCTGTATAAAAGATTGTGTTATCTACTGACAGGGACAATTTTATTTCCTCCTTTCCAATTTGGATGCCCTTTATTTATTAGTCTTGCCAAATTACTCTGGCTAAGACTTCTATTACTATGTTGAATATGAGTGGGAATATTGGGCATCTTTGGTTTTTTCAGTTCTTAGAGGACAAGCTGGCAAATTTTGATGTTACATGTAAGTTTGTCATATATTGTTTTTATTGTGTTGAGATACTTTCCTTCTATACCTTATTTATTGAGTGTTTTTATTATGAAATGTTGAATTTTACATGCTTTTTCTGCATCTATTAAGATGGGCACATAATTTTTGTCTTTCATTTTGTTGAGGTAATGTGTCATGTTTATTCATTTTTGTATGTTGAACTATCCTTGCATTTCTGGAACAAATCACACTTGATCATGGTATATTATCTTTTTAGTGTATTGTTAGATTTAGTTTCCTCATAGTTTCATGAGTTTCTTTTATGTGTGTGTCTATGTCATCAGAGATATTGGCCTGAAGTTTTCTTTTTTTACTGTGTCCTTGTCTAGTTTTAGTATCAGAGTTATACTGGCCTAGTAAAATGAGGAATAAATTTCCTCCTCTTCAATTTTTTTGAATAGTTAGGAAAGAACAGGTATTAATTCTTTAATTAAAGATCTGGTAGAATTTAGTGATGAGGGCATTGGTCTTAGACATTTCTTTGCTAGGATATATTTTATTAACTGATTTAAACTTGTTACTTGCCATTGATGTGTTCAAGATTTTTATTTCTCCTAGGTTCAATTTTGGTAGGTTGTATGTATCGAGAAATATATTATTTTCCTCCAGATTTTCAAACTTATTGGCATATAGTTGTTCACAGTAGAAGAGACGCTATTTTATTCAATTTGCTCCACCATGAGCAGTCTCTGATTCTTAGTTATTGCTACTGTTAAGCAAGCATAAATTATCACTTCTTTTTCATTTGGTGTTCCATTGGTTATTTAAAAGTTATATACTTCTTTATAGTAATTGTGAGTTGTAGATATCTGTTTTTGAATGATCTGTTTATGTCCCTTACTCAATTAACTTTTAGAATAATGGTTAATGATTTGAATGTAAAATATTTCCCACAAGCACCTTAAACTTAACTCCATCTGATAGTCAATGTGTCATTTTGCTTTTCCCAATCTGATGGGTCTCATTTATTCCAAAATTTGCTATTTATTTATTCATTTAAGTGAAATGTATGGAAGTTATTATTCAATGTCCTTTATTACCCACATCTAAAAAGTATCATAACTTTAAAAAAACCTATTTTCTACTCTCTTTATACCTATTGCCTCTAACCCAGGTTAGACACTCTCCTCACCCCAGGCTATTTCAATACACTCCTTACTTATTTTTCACCTCTAGTTTGTTCCAACCATTCTTAGCATTGCTTCCAGAAATATTTTACTATCCTAACAGTTAAAACATACCAATTGCCATCTTAGAATTAGTTGGTAATTTCCTATTACATGTAAAAAATTTTAAGACCTTTGTGAAAGTGCCCCTGCCTCTCTTCTCTGTTCATAAGTCCATCCTTTCTAGCTTAATTTATGCTATGTGTACTCTAAAGATACAGAAATACTCTCAGTGGTTACTGTCTATAAGCCATTTTCTAACACTTTTGTTTTCTGCAAATGCTGGGCATCTTCCTAGAATGCTCTTTCTAGTCCTTGTGCCAAATGCTTGTTCATTCTACAAGTTTTAGACTAAAGCTTTTTCTAATTCCCCTTGGCAGATTCCAGTACTTCTTTCAGGTCTGCCTTTGTACTTTGTAGGTATCTCCATTATAACATGTGTCTTTTCTTGTGATAATTTATTTTTATATCTTCCTCTTAATTTGGTGTTTTCCATGTGATCAGAGACCATGCCATTTCATTTTTTTGTATCTCTAGATCTTAGTACCATGTCTGTCTCAGAATGTGTAATCATAAAATGTTTTCCAAATTAGCAAATAAATGAACACAAATTGAACACATGTATGAAAAAAATGATTTTATCTAAATAATCATGAATATATTTTCCATCACAGGAAAATAATGGTGAGAGAAGGTTCATATTGTATTATTTGGATTTTATCTTGTGGCATCTAGAAATAAATAATACTGAAAATTAGGCTACCATAAGCTAATATTATTCTTCATTTTCAAATATGATGGGCAATCAAGAAAAAATAATTTAAAATATTGCTTTTAGAAATATCAAACTATGTCACTGTTTATTTTAGAGCAGACATTTTATAAATACATTTGAAATATGTTTCACATTGGAAACAAGAACTACATTCCTTACTTCTTTGTTCCTTCCTTAGTGGTCATACATCCCCATCCACCTGTAAGAGAACTGAGCGTATCGTTCTTCGCAGAATCTGTCTTCATTACGGACCTGTGGAATACGTTTTTAAAAACATATTCAATGTTTTTGTTTCATAAATAGTTTCAAGTTAATGGAAACACGTAGTTGAGTTTTAGTGTATTTATCCCAAGAGCTAATGCCTGAATTATCATCTTTTCAAAAGTCACACATATTATCCTTTATTAAGTGAAAAACTGTCCTATTTTGTGCTCCTTTCAAAGTAGTTAAGCATAAACAGATAGGATTTCTGTTATTCGGAGACCATAATTAATTGATAGTTTCTTTTATTGGAATACCCTTCTGACCCAACCCCCACATTTATCTAACTAGCACATACTGCTAATTCAAAACTCAGCTAAGTCATCTCCTTAAAATTAGCCCTCCTGTATGTTCTCAGAATACCCTGAGAAAGCATTTACTTCTTGCTGTATTGTATCTGATCTGTCATTAGAGAGATGGTGGAAACTGTGTTTGTTTTATCAGTAATGCACCACAACTTCTTCACCAATAGGCCGTAGAAATGCTTCGTCCAGCATGGTGTCCCTAAATATATAGACACTTTTTTTTCTAATACTTAAACATAGGGATTTTCAGTATCTTTTAAAATAAAAATCCAGAGGATTGTCCGAGCATGGTGGCTCAAGCCTGTTATCCCAGTACTTTGGGAGGCTGAAGTGGGCGGATCACAAGGTCAGGGGATCGAGACCATTCTGGCTCACATGGTGAAACCCCATCTCTACTAAAAATGCATGGTAGCATGCACCTGTAGTCCGAGCTAGTCGGGAGGCTGAGACAGGAGAATTGTTTGAACCGTGGAGGCTGCAGTTGCAGTGAGCTGAGATCACGCTATGGCACTCCAGCCTAGGTGACAAAGTGAGATTCTATCTCAAAAAAAAAAAAAAAAAAAATCTTGTGGATTATTCATCCCTGTGTTTATATTCCTGCAAATGTGGCTGGACCTGTGAAGCAACTTCTAGTTTCAGATGGAAGAATGCAATCTTCAAATTGTCAGTTTTAATAGAAGAGATGGGAAGAAATAGAAAACAATGTGTAATGTCATCTGTACTAGTTAAGACACAGAGACAACGAATAATGAACCAGTTATTAGTAGCTGTAACAAGATATAAGTTCTTATCTCTGTCCTATAGCAGCTTAAAGACATCCAGCCTGCAAGAACGTATCCAGCTGATTGGATAGTTCCACAATGTTGGGGGCCCAAATTCTTTCCATCTTGTGGTGCCACCATCCCCTTGAATGTTGCTGTCATGTGTGCAATTGAAGATGGCTTTCAATCATGTGACCTTGAGGAACAGAAAATGAGGAAGATAAGGGCTCATCTCTTACCTTTAAAGGCAAAGTCCAGAAGTGGCATGTCTCACTTCATGCATCTATATTTAGCAGCAAGGAGGAAATACTGGGGAATACTGCTTTAAGTTTGGTGAATGTATGCCCAGCAAAAATTCCATTACTATAGAAGAAAGGGAGAGACAGGATTTAGGGAGACAGATAGCAATCCCTGTCACAGCAGCAAAAGGTGAAAAGTAAATTTATGATACCTGTTCAAAGTTTTGGAAAGTGTCTAAGAGCCACTGTGCCTGATCTAGTTATCTTTATAAAATAACTGGTATATTATTAATAGCTAAATATACTTTTATGTTTAATCAGCATTGTACACTGTGTTAGAGTTTTCCAAAGGAACAGAACCAACAGGATATATAAAAGGGAGTTTATTAGGGAGAATTGGCTTGCAACTACAAGGCAAGTCTCACAACAGGCCATTTTGGAAACTTTGAACACGTACCATAAATAGATGGAAAATAAAACCATCTATTTTTACAGGGTTGATATACGTGTATATGTTTGCTATTTTATATTGAGTAGAGTAATAATCAGATTTTTGCAGCTATACCAAAGAGAGGTTCACTGAAGTAGTTAGAATTGCCTAGCTCTGTCTGAGACAACCCCTTTAACAAGAAGGTATTCTGCTCTGTTGAGGCTCCAAATAGAAAGATTTCCTATCCCTTCTCTGAGGACTTGCCTAAATCTGTAAGTGTATCCAAAATCTCAGTATTAATTCAATTTTGGGACACTAATTTTTTATCTTGAGGAAGAGGCTAGGCTGGCCCAGGTTTTCATTTTCGTTTGAGAGAAATGATCAGCCTTAAAAATTCTCCCTGTAACTGTTTGAGGGTGGACTTTTCAAAGGAAGACCCAGGGACTCTAATCAAACAAAGGCACTGCACTTTCACATTAAAACAATTTAAAATTATCCAGGCAGGCTGAATGTAATTAGTTAGTTGGAATCAAGCCAAGACGTTGAGGCAAACATTGCTATTTCCCTGAAAGGTGCCTTGGGATTTTTAATGGCCACTTATGGTCAAGCCTGGAGTTTTGCATGTCATCTAGAAAACAATACCTATGGGAGCACAGTGCTTCCAGCTCTGTTGCTTTCTAACTACTGACATTTCTACAAATAGGGAAGTGAATCTTAAGTACTGAATCACAAGATTTTTCTTATAGATTCGCTTCTTGATTATTTCTTCAGGAGAGTTCTGTGTTTTGTTGATGATAGTGGTGGTGGTAGTGGTCCATTTATGTGACATAACTCTTTTATTTAAAATTAGTTGAGATATGCGTTTCTGTATCACCAATAAGTTTTTCAAAAGATTGTTTTTATTTTTAGAAATGTTTATCAATGCTTATTTATGAATAATACACATTAATATATCTTTTTTCTTTTTTTTTTTTTGAGATAGTGTCTTGCTCTGTCACCGGGGCTGGAGTGCAGTGATGTGATCTCGATCACTTCAGCCTCTAATTCCTGGTTTCAAGTGATTCTTTTGGCTCAGCCTGCCACATCACTGGGATTACAGGCGTGTGACCCCATTTTGTATTTTTAGTAGAGACAGGGTTTTATCATGTTGGCCAGGCTTGTCTCAACTCCTGACCTCAAGTGATCTGCCCACCTCAGCCTCCCAAAGTCCTGGGATTACAGGCATGAGCCACTGTGCCTGGCCTAGTCATCTTTATCTAATAATTGGTATCTCATTAACAGCCAAAAAAAAAGAAAGAAAGAAACAATGAGTGGCTATAATTTTCCCTGAACCCAACTCCTGGATGAGAGCATATTGGTTGACTAATGTCATTTCTTGAGATACTTTTTCTATTAAAGTTCTGACTATTGGAATGGCTTTTTTTGGGAATTGTATTGGCCTGTTGGATTCAGTGGTAGGGGAGCTGAAAGTCACTCATTTGCTTCCCAAGAACAAGTGTATATTGTACAGAAATCAACATTTTTTAAAGCAGGCCATTCAGCGTTATGAAATATACAGGTTGAAACTTACTTTTCTCCTTTTCCACCTCTGCTCCCCAAGGATCAAGTAAATAGTCTCATATGAATGATTAATGCAGGACTAACAAAACCCAGAAACATATTCTGACTGCAACTTTTTTCCATGTTTGCTCCCTTTTTCTAAATTATAATTTAACCTTCCAGACCCTCTAATCTTTAGATTTTTTGTATTATTATGTTAATCTTATAAACAAGTCCGTGCTAACATGACAGCCAGTTATTGGATTTTATCTTCGAGATGACATGCAAGCCTTTCCTGTTTAAAATTCACACATGACTTCAAAAGTAGGAGTGTGATATTCTGGGGTGACATGTCAGCAGCACACTTTTGAAGAATCATTAGATAGCCACATGCTTATTCTACCTCCATTGCAACAAATGGTGACAAGTATGAAGAAGTGTTATAGAAATTCAGTGCCTTCTGGTCTCTACTGTTCATGTAACTGTAGGGGCTTTTGCACTTTTCTTTACTCTTTCATGAACTATATAACTGCCTTCCTCTCCCTTTCCATTCTTTATCAGTAGATAGTGGAGCTCTGAAGACTGTTTCCATGAGAGCCTACCTCAATCTGCTTATTGATGTAAGAGCTTGCTCATTATTGAGAAGTTCACAGATATGGTTATTCAGTAAACCAGATGTGGTAAACTACTATCTCAAAGACTGTAACTAGTCTACAGATATGCTTTTTGTAGAAGAATGTTTAAAAATTTGGGGAATTTACTAATAGATTCAGAGGGGCATTTCTGGCCCCTCTGAATAAAGCCAGCCTCTGGCAACCCTGAGTTCACATTGTCTCTTAGTAACACTTTTCTGGGGCTGAGCAGCCACTGCTCTTTTAGTTGTTACAGATGCTTTCCAGTTTGCTATAGTTCTTCTCACTCTGTTCCTTATACCTGCCCTCACCTTACCCATCAAAGCTGAGTACCAAGAGATGTTTAAGAGGGAATTTTGTTTCTGACAGAGTGTTTAAAAGAAGAAAGTATTGTAGAGCTTTTTATCTTCTGGACTCTCGTGATAATATAAGCTATACTGATAAAATTATAGGAAGTTTTATGGTCTTTGTGTTATATTTCCCCCGTTTTTATTCTTAGAATGTAGCCCTTTTAAAATCTATTGAAAATGAATAATAATGTAGCTTGGATGGACTTTTCTTTGACTATTCTGAAAAGAAATGTTGGATTAGATACAAAATTTAGCATGACACATTTTACTATCATTAATAGGCATTTGCCACCTGTCAGCCAAATGGATTCAAAATTGCTTATTAACCAAGTTGAGGGAATAAGTGGACAAAATGTATAAATAAATGAACTTCTACACTTTAGGATGTCTACATTGTGTGAAAGGATTTTCCTTGAAAGTGTGCCAACTTTTTTTCAACTTTTGGATCGCATCTTATTATCCTAGCTGTAATTAGAAATCTTGTGAAATTAAGAACCATTAAATTCAATGAGTTTTCAGCATCGGAAATTTGCCCAGAGGCACCCAGCTGATGGGTCTGCCTAGGATTAGGCTTTCACAGAGTTCTCCCTCCTCTCCTCCTATTCACTCTAAAAAGGAGCGTCTTCTCCACTTAGCTAATTAATTACACCTGCCAACAAGCAGATGGTTCTGTAGGCTTTGAAGCAGGGAAATAGCTAGGTGCATATCAGCTAGCTTAAGCTTCCTTCAGTTGCAATTTAGATTATAACTCTTGAAGCTCTGGAGAAAATAAAATATTAAACAATTAAAATGAAACAACATTTTAAACCTTTTTATTTCAAAAATGTATTTCAGGTATTTATTAATAAATCATCATTTTCTTTTCTGCATGTCTGCACACACGCTTTTAGAAGGCTTATGTTTAGCGTCTGATTTGCAACAATTCTTGTGAGATATTGCCTTCTAATTGTTCTGAACTTCAAAAGAAAATGAGAATACAGAACCAAAATGCTTAAGTTCTCAAAATATTATAGCTTTTTAGTAAATAATGTTCTTGTGATGTCATCGTTTAATTGTAGGAAACATATATGTGACAGTGGTGAAATTAGAACCAAAGGCACTATTGGTACTCCTATTAGCATTCCCACTACGTGTATTCCAGAGTTTTATGCTAATCTGATAAGTCTTCCTTTTTGTCTCCCTTGTATCTCAGCTAGGTAGCATGAACAAGAGATTATCACTAGAGCTTCATTTTCTATGTAAGATTCTTTCAAATATGACATAGCTATATAAACACATGCCCTACAAAACTAAATTAGACACAGAACTTGAATGTATACAAGATACTCTTTGCATTACTCTCTTCTGTAAAGTCTAGTTTAAGTCTTTTTAAATTCACAAATATTTAGTTTCAGGAAATTCTAAAAATGTTTTTTCTTATTTTACTTTATATCTGAGAACGTTTTAGTTAAAGGCTTTCTATTTTGAAAGATAATATCTTTAAAATTGAACATATCCTTTTGTTAATGCTAGAATGTAAACTCTTCTGTGTACAATATATTGTATTACTTTTTCACTCAGCACACTTATGAAATTAATGTACATAAAATAAAAAAAAATTCCAAACTCACTAATAAAATCAGCTTTTTTCCCACTATTTTAAATAAAAATTATCTGAGAGGCATGTCTAAAGATGAATATTTTAACTATATCAAGTAAAGAAAAAAGATGTTTTTAAAAATATATATTTGAAGAAGATATTTCAGTTCTCTTATGATATTGAGTGGTATTTAATCCAATAAATTCACCTGACAAAAGATACTGTGATAAGACTACATTTAACCACAAGTTTTAATTTTGGATTCCCTTTCCCCCCCCTCACCATATGAATCTAATTCACCTTTCGGTAATTGGAATATTTAGTGCTTAAATACATTTTCATTGATTTGAATTATTAATGTAAATGTTTTGCACTTTTGCTTTCTTTGAATGAATTACTCAACAAAGAATAGGAAAAAAAAAAAACTGTATAAGGGGAATGCAATTTGGTTAGAACTGAATGCCCTATACATTTAAATTAACCAATTTTACATTTTTAGAGATACAGTTTTAAATCACATAGAGATAGATTCTTTATAGGTTTGTGATTTGGGATATGGTAATTAAAATTATTTTACCCTATTCATTAATGCAGAGCTTTCAAACACAAAACATAGAGTTCCCACAGTACTTGACAATAATAAAATTGACTTTCTTTTAATTCACTTTTCTTTTCCTTTATCGAGTTGAAGGGCTTTTCCTTAAGTGGGCTGAATTCTTGAAGTTTTTTATTGTACTGGCTTTTTCTCTGTGTCTACTTTTGACAGAGGCAAAAGAAATGCACCTCAAGAGATGAGATTGGGATATGGTCCAGACATCTATCAGAGCCAATATTTTTTTGTTTTTTTAATGCACAGTTTTTCATGTAGAAAAGATCCCTTAAAAGCATAATTTTACCTTTCAACTCCATAAAATATTTTCAAAAAGAGGTTCAGGGAAATTACCGTGAGTTCTTAATTGTACTTAGAAGTAGATTACATAAGATAAAGTTGTGCCTCATTTCTGCTTAAACTGTTTCTTTTTTTTTTTTTTTTTCATTTAGATTCCTCACTCTTCCCTTTCTACAATGGAGAGACTACAGAATAAAAAATTTTAAAGCCAACTCAGCCGTCAGACTGAGTTGGAATCATGGTTCTTTAAAACTCTTACCAGTTATTTAGCTCTCTAAACCTTAGTTTTTTCATCTGTCAAATGAGATCTGTAATAATTACCTCATAGGATTTCTGTAAAGATTAAGAGAAATACCGCATTATAAGTATTCACACAATGGGGGCATTTATGAAGAGTGTGCAGTGAGGTGGCTAACAGTGGGCTTTGGAGCCAGGCAGACAGACTTTGGAATCCTCGCTTGATCCCCAACTATGCATGAGGCATTTGGCAACCCGCTTGATCACTGTGTGTCACACTTGCTATGTCTTTGGGGTACAGAAATCCCACACTTAAAAAAGTAAGTTCGTATTTAATGATTGTGAGTAATTTTATGGGTGTCCAGAACCATAATGTGCTTCAAAAAGGGCATCTGAAACTCATAAAAGTGAGTTAAAATAATTTTTTAAAAATTGTGCAAATGCACAAGCCTGTGAATTTTAACCTGGCCTAATAGTCTTGCCATGGGTTTTAGCTCTCTCTGAAAAGGGTATTTATAACAGGGAATGGAGAAAATCATCAAGCAGGATAGAAGAAATCTGCTTATCAGAGAACTCTTCCTGTCTTTCCCTTAATAATAATAATAGTGCACCAATTGAACATGTGCTGTAGGGCAGTGGTCAACATTACATGTGATAACTCATTTTCTCCTTCAGTTGCCCCGTGAATGTGGCACTGCTATGATGAAAGCATTAACTGCACCCACTTCACAAATGCTGCCATTGTGCGAATACTTATAATGCGGTATTTCTCTTAATCTTTACAGAAATCCTATGAGGTAATTATTACCGATCTCGTTTTACAGATGAAAAAACTAAGGTTTAGAGAACTAAATATATATATTTTATATAGAAAGGAACTGATATTTGGGGAAGATAACTACAAAAATTATGTCATACTTTTTGAGAATTCCCTGCCTGAAAGGCTGTTGCTCTGTGGTGAAGTCACAGTTACCCAGTCTGACTCTATAGCCCCTGCAGATACCAACTTCTCAAAGTTTTCCCTTCTACAAGGTTGGCATCTTGAGTTGACTAAACCATCTGGCATTGTTAGGCATGTTAGTACTTGGAATTTTTCTTTATGTCTAGTCCCAAGAAGCAGACAAATATCCCCAAATATTTTTAGATATTTATTTACCCTATGAAAGCAGAAACATTCTAAAATAAAGGGTATTCCTTTATGTAATTTAGAAGACATGATAATACACATTACAGAGCTATCCTTTGCATATCCTTTACATCCTACTCTCTTATGACCTCAGGTGTCACAGTATGAAAATAAATTTTACAACGGGAGAAAATGATTGGGTGGTGCTTGGGACCATAGAATATAGTGTTTTCAAATTAATTCATTACTCTACAGTAGAAGTGCCAGACCCTTGGCCTGGAAGAAAAGAGCTCAGCTCCCTTGTTGAAAGCGTTTGGAATTTATGCTAATTTATTTGAAGCACAGTGGTAGCAACAGCAGATGTAAAGGCCACCTGGAGATTGCGAGGGAGGCTTTGTGACCTATGAACTATGCACCAGCCTGATCAGAACAGAGGGAAATCTAGCAGCTCTAAATTTCGTCACAGAATATAGTTAGAGAAATGACAAAATGGTTACCTCAACCAGATATCTAAGATAACTCAATGTGGGAGAGATAGTAAGTTACAGAATTTATGGTCTTGTTCTTAAGAAGAATCTAACTTATAAAATACAGATAAACCTATTATTTTTTAATCAACTAACTTTAGTAAGATATTTGTTTTGTTAGTTTACTTTTCTGAGATGGAGTCTTGCTCTGTCGCCCAGGCTGGAGTGCAGTGGCGCGATCTGGGCTCACTGCAACCCCCACCTCCTGGGTTCAAGCGATTCTCCTGCCTCAGCCTCCCAAGTAGCTGGGATCAAAGGCACACGCCACCATGGCTGGCTAATTTTTTTTAATTTTTAGTAGAGACGAAGTTTCACCATGTTGGCCAGGCTGGTCTTGAACTCCTGACCTTGAGATCCGCCCACCTCCACCTCCCAAAGTGCTAGGATTACAGGCATGATCCACCGCACCTGGCCCAGTAAGATATTTAATAATATTTTAGCTCAATATATCTATCCCTATGCACAAACTTAATGAGAATTTCATGTATCTCTCAAGGGTTTTCATTTGGTCATCTTTTCTCCCCCAAAATCTGTATTTTGACAGTACAGATAAAAACATACATAGATTTTAAAATAGTTTAGATAAAGTTCCTGAACTATATTATTAACTTATTTTGAAATAGCTAGTACTTTTTGAATACCTAGTACATAACTGGAGTTTTGTATACATTATCTGTATTTCTCATTGTAACCCAACAAAGTAGAGATTATTACTCCAATTTTGTAGATGGTGGAAAAGAAACCTAAAGTAATTTGCCTGCAATCACCTAGTAAAAGTACAAAATCTGTACTTGAAATATGAAGTAATCTATAGACAAATTATGGTATATTCATTGAATGGAATAATATAGAACAATAAAAATGAACAACCTATGAATTAAAGCAACAGCACAAATCTCAAAAACATTTTCGGGAAAAGAAAATAAGAAAAAGGAATATGATATATATTATATGATTCTATTTATATTAATCTAAGAAACAGGCAAAACTAATTTGTTGTGATAGAATTCAGCACAGTGGCTGACTTTCTATGCTGACTTCTATGTAGTGTTGACTGGAATGAAGCAGGGAAAATTTTCTGGAATGACAGAGATATTTTGTGTCTTTATCTGGGTGGTGGCTACTTGATGCAGATATACAAATATTGTATACATGTACATGTAAAATGTAGAGCTTACATTTGTTCCATTTTACTGAAGGTAATGTACACTAATTTGAAACTGTGTACAACACAATCTAAAAAGTCATTCATTTATCTTTCTATTTTGCCATAGTACCTGATATTTCATACTTTGACAACCAGTGCTTTATAAACTGATGAATGTTGTTATTTGGTCGTTCCTTCCTGATTTTCTCCAGATTAAAACTTCATTTTAAAAGAAATTTAATCTGGACCTTTGTGTTGTGGCTTTTAAAATAGTCTTCTAGTATGGCTTCTTTGCAATCTTATTTTATGACTTCTTCTTTAATTCCTTATTTTGTAAGGTGTTATCTTTATGTGTTATTTTTAAAATTAACATTCTAGGCATTTTAGTGGAGACATCTAGGCCCCCAAATCACATATTTATATTTTTAATATTCTCAAATATAGCCTTTAAAAAATCTTGACATATTTGAAAATCATATAATTATTTTACAAGATTAAATCATTATTCTTTCTCTTGCTTTATCTTTTATTTGCAAGTCTTAACATG
Source organism: Alouatta palliata (assembly GCA_004027835.1). Classification (NCBI taxonomy): domain Eukaryota; kingdom Metazoa; phylum Chordata; class Mammalia; order Primates; family Atelidae; genus Alouatta; species Alouatta palliata. The sequence goes on along the minus strand of PVKV010000077.1, from coordinate 210,344 downwards.
CCAGCAAGAAACATACGTAACAATATTATTTATTATTACTGTCATCAAGAAAAAGCATGCTTTTTTGAAGACTTCTAAAAAAGAAATAGTGCAGAAATCACACATTATGAGAAGAGTTATTAAAATGATACAAACTAATATAGTAGGTGAGATATTTGAAAGTGACTTTGCAGTATATCCCAGACTTATTGTATTAAATCCTATAAATAAAACAGACAAATCATTTCTGAGTACTAATATGACTGTCCCCCTTATTGGTAATGAAAACATTGAACTCTACTGATTTGTTCTACTGAAGCAATTACATTTCCTGGAAACTCGGAACAGTTATTTAAGAGGATTGTGATCTGTAATGAGGGCTTTTGGTAGATACAGGAATTAAAATATGTGAGCTTTATGTAAAGGAGTATTCTATTTTAATAACAAAAATACATCAAATTTCTCATTCTTTCTTTTTATATACCTTTGTTGTGTTTGTCTATTGTCAGAGAGATTCACCTACTGTGAATTTTCCCATCCATCTTATATTTGTATTTTACTCTTTATAATTTTAATGTAGTTTTAATATTTTTCCTAAGATATTTTAAAGTATTTTCAAAACATTGAGCAATATCTCTTAACAACAAAAACAACAAACGTAAGTTATGAGGGTTACATCTGATAAATTATTTTACACAATTGTTTGCCAGTAACTTGAAGATCAGGTTTTAACAGTGCTTTGTAAATGTTTTACACATAGTAAGACCTTTCTTAAAGCAAACAAATAAATCTCTTTCCTTTAAAAATTACACTTCAAAGATAGTATTTAAGAGGCTCTACTTCAGTAGTCGCTAGGGAAGTGCAAATTAAAATGATACCACTACACACCAATAAGAATGACTACAACGAAATACAACAAAACAAACGAACTAACAATCAAGACTTCACAAGGTTGAGAAGCAACTAGCTTTCTCATATACTACTAACGGGCATATAAATGGGTTAAATTAGTTAAATAAAAAGTGATTATCACTATGGCCCAGCAATACTATATCTAGGTATACATGCAACATAAATGTGTACATTTAATCACCAAAAGGCATTTTCTAGGAAATTCATAGCAACAGTATTTACAATAGCCCAAATGTGGAAAATATCCAAATGCCTATCAATGTAGAGTTGACAAACCATGCAATACCATACAACAATGAAAATAAACAATGTAGGTGAATTTCACAAACAGAATGAGCAAAAGGAGCCAGATACAAAAGAATACATATGATGTGAATCTATTTAGATAAAATACAAAAATAAGCAAATATTGTTCAGATTCAGGATGAGGGTTCTGATAGAGTGATATGAGGTGGAAAATATGAGGAAGGCTGCTGGTATTGGTATGCTCAAGCTCTTGATTTGAGTGCTGGTTACGTAACTGTAATTCAGTTTGTAAAAGTTAACTGCATATCATCTATGCACATCTATGTGTGTGTATTTTATAATTCAGTTAAAATGTTTCATAAAAATCTTTACATTTGTTCAAGTCACAACATTTATGTTTTATAAATATCCAGAAGATAAAGGGTTTCTTTTGAGTCACTATAACAGAGACTGCTAGCTGTGCCCAATGCCTATTATCATTTTCTAACTTTTAAATAGTATATAAAGTTTAGCTACTCACATGACCACCTAGAACGAATACTTGGATTTCCTGTCTTCCTTGCACCTAGCTCTGGCTCGATGACTTCATTCTGACTAATGAGATATAAGTATAATTGTGCTGTGGCAATTTGCAGGAATTTTCATTAAAATACAACATATACTCTTTCTCTGTTATTTCATTCTTCATGATTTTCTCCATCTTTTGCATGGTTTTTGCCGGTTAGAAACATCTTGTATTGAAGATTGTAGAGAAACAAGAAACAGATAGAATCCAGCTCCCTGATGATTGTGGATTTTTTATAAGAGCCTTGAATAACCTAGCCAGATTTTTATATAAAAGAAAAATAAAAGTCTATTCTCTTTAAGTTACAACCTAATCGAATACTGATTAATGCAATGTTAGTTGTGAATACCCAAAAGAAGTGTATTCCTTGCTTGCTTGTACCAAGAAATAACAACTATTTAGATAATTAGCAATTTTAAATTATAATGGAAGCAACTATGTGACAGATACTGAGTATAATACCCTCATTACAGAACTGAGAAACTCCTGAGCTTCATAAAGGTGGACAAGGCCCACCTTTGCTTTCTTGAAACAAAACTAGATTATGAGCTTAATTTTATCCAGTTAACTAGATTCAGTATTATTGCCTTTACACTTCAAAGCCCTGATAGAGCAGGATTTCTCTCCCCTACCACCACTCTCTCTCTACCTGCCTAAAGTATATTATCTACTTATAATATAGCATATATTATGACTTTAATACGCAAGATGGATTTGTGGGTGGGAAGAATGATTACAGGCAAGAAGCTAAATCTGGTACAAGATGATAGAACCCGAATTAAGAAGTAGTTGTGGATATAAAAAGAGACACTATGAGAAACTTTCTTTAGAGTACCATAAATGATTAAATATAGAAATAAAGGAATTAATAATACATTTCGAATTTTGAGTCTAGGTGACTTTTACAGCATTTAGGTTGATTTTTAAAGAAATAAGAAAACAGGGAGAATACAAATCCAGGAGAAATTATTGGAAAAAAGTTAGATGTGTTGGCACACATAAGGGATTATATGATAAGACAATTTGAGAAGGAAATCCTGTATTCATAATTTAAATACTGTTATAAGACAAAATATATTTTTTTATTTTTTCCAGGGAATATCAATGAGTTTAAGTGGTCTACTACTTCCTTAATATTAGGACAGACAGAATATTTTAAGATCACAATAAATGTGTTCAATATTTTATGGGATTTATAATGTAAACACCTAGTGCATATCACTAACATTATGCTATCAGTAAGCAAGCAATAATTTTTTACAAAAGTTGGTCATGTTCTATGAAAGTTATTATCATCATAACCATCAAAAACATTTGAATTTCTACATGCTTGACACTTTATTTGGCACTAGGGACACAGGGAGATGTACATTACAGTTCTAATCCTTGAGGGACCTCCAGTAAGATAGGGAAGATAAGGCAAGTACACAAAACAATAAATAAAAAGATAAGGTAGCATTTGCTCTATGTCAAGTAAGTGGTTTGGGTAATCAGTATTATAGGAATTAGAGAAAGGGGGAACCCTAAGAACTAGGTGGTCGTATCGGACCTCTCAGAGGAGCTAGAACTCAAAACTGAAACATAATGAAAGCTAAGAATTGTAGTGGACACTGAAATATGTATTAATAAGTTAGAACATTGTGGGAAGCATAACTGAGCTTTATTCAATTGAAATCAAGATATTATTTTCTATCTTAAGCTGATTTTCATCCAATGGATCTAATCATTTCTTCTTGAAATTTCTATACTGTGATGGAAAAACATTCGGTATCTGCATCCGTGAGCTTTTGACTCTGATCATCGAGCTGAAATATAGAAGGTTACATCACTCATTTACATTATCACCCTCTACCCCTTCCAAATACAAATGTGACATTTCAATTTTGCACACTTCAACTCTCCTTAAATCATCTGTATAAAAACTTCAAAGCTTGATTGATGATGAATGAGCCATTGTCTCCTCAAGCACCCGGTTCTCATTAGCCTTTAGAGTCCCAGCTTATTAATAATGAACCTTGAGGGCTGACCCAGTGGGATAGCAGCAATTCATTGTGCTCCCAGCTGAAAGGTCTGGGTTTGGGAAAGATACAGGAATCTCTGGACCAAATCCATTCCAGAGATGATGTATTAAGTATCACAGGTGGATGATGTGAGCTATATTATTTTTGTGTCATTGTCTGTCAATAGACTTGTGTGGCTTAAGGTGATGACAGTGAGAAAGATATGTTGCTTTATGTCTGAGAATGTCCTGTAACTGCTTTCTGTAGCTTCATCTTGAAAATGGGCTTTGCTGCCTTGTATTTTGATTCTTGATTCTGCCCTTTGACTTAGATAGACAGTATAAATCTGATATATTGATTATTTAGAGGCCCCTATTGAAATTAGACAGGTGCAATATTTCTAATCTTTATTTATTTTTGTTATTATTTAAATTCTAAAGTTGACTTGTAGATGGACTCCTGCAAAACAAGATACAATCAGGGATAGAGGTTAAATACTCCATTCCTGTTTATTAGATCCTTCTTATATCATATGGTTGGTAGATTTTGAGTAGAATTAAAATGTTCACTAATAATGTCAATCATATAGACTAAAGTGAAATGTAGTGAAAGTGCATTTAAAATTATAATCTTTATTTTGGAAAAACAGAAAGATACTCAATCTTATTTACAAAATGGTTACAAATTGTGCATGGAGTCAAAGCAATTTTGTGAACTTCTTAAACCTAGGAAAGAGGTCATATTAATCTGTATTTTCAGCAGGGTTGTTACCTTACAATTAGGCCATTTCATACAAGGCAGAGAACAAAAAGCTATTATTCAGTATTTTAGCATCATTTTGGAGAGAATATATTTGTAAAGTGTCAATGATTCTGTTAATGGGCACTCATCCCCAAATTCACTGCAGTAACTAGCATTTGATAATAAATGAAGAGTACAAAAGAAGTCATTTAAATAACACAAATATTTCCTTCCTTATTACGCTCATGAAAATGGAAATCAAGGAAAGAAATGGTCCAATGGCTAACTTTTGAGGATTGAATGACTAAGATACAAATACTTTCTATCCTTTTTCAAATGTCATATTGGCACTTTATACCTTTCTGAAAAATGTAAAGACACTGTGCAGTAGACTTACAGTTCAATACAAGAACATTTAGGCTTCTCTGTAGCATATGCAAGGTGATTTGCACAGGCTTAGGGAAATTTGGTCTGTCTGGGATAAAGATCATTATTATTCACCTGATAACTAATAATTGAGTTTGGTGTACAAAATAGGTTTGGGATTAAAAATGCCTTATAAATATCAAATGTATTCTGCAGTAATATTGTATTTATCAGTTATATGCATTTTATATAATAAATGCTAGTTTCCTTTCAGCTTTTAAAATCTCTAACCACAGAATTTTATATATATATATAGACACACATAGATATTTTTCTTAAATTCAAGATATTATACATAGATATTTAAATTAATCAAATATTTATTGTGTATCTCCTGAGCCTTGCATAATTCTAGAAACTGGAGATATAGTTTCAAACAAAACAGAAACAGCTTCATACTTTCTGAAACATAGGACCAGTCAAGATGAACTATAGAGTGTTTATGGGAAAAGATAACTTTCATTCTTACTTTGATTTGGTCAGAATATAATTTAAAATTAGGAACTACAACAGAAGTTACCTTATAAATGTTGGTTGCAAATTCCATGGTACTTTTCCAATTAAATCTAACAATTATTTCATTGAGTAACTACTGCTCTAGGTTTGATACTATAGATACAGCACTGAAAAGTATTTTTTTGCCTTTATGGAGCTTAGTCTAATTACATTTCAGTTACAAATAATGTGCTACATATAAGTTAAATTCAAAGTATTGGAAGGTAGTGTGGATTACAGTTTACTCTAAATACAAAAAGATTCATGACATCTTTTACTTGAGTTGCATTTATTAATCTAGTCGGAAACATTTGAGACACAAACATATTTAAGTGTTTACTGGAAATTTTCAGTAATGAAATGATACTTTTTTCATAGATGTCATGTCTAATATATCTTCCTATATTTAACCATGACATTTATTACAAAGAGACAGTTCTGTTTTGTCAACTTGCTAGAAATATTTGTATATAATATCATAAGAAAACTCATGGCAGCTTTTTTCTACCAGTGGATTAAATGACAAATAATCTATCTGTGTGTCTCTCTCACTTTACTCTGATATATTTTCTGCATTGGAAGTAAAATACAATGAAATGAGATGCTTTGAGCTCATTCCCATATTCAACATTTTGCTTAGTTTCTGTACTTATTCAGACATTTTGCATATGTGTTTGAATATCAATTAAATGTGTGCCTCATTTGCCTATCTTAACATTTATGTGTTACTTTATTTCATGTTAGTGGGCAGGAAACTGTTGGTGTAACACAGGTGATTCCTTCCAATAAATCTTTGAAAAAACTTGTGGAAATCTTGGTTATTCTTGTGTGTTACCACAAGATCTAAATATAACCAGACATGTTTTAACTCTTATTAGATAAACATCTAACCAAGCTTTTCTCTTTTCCTAATCCTTGTCCCTCTTTCTTATCTAAAAAATACAGTCAAGCCTCTGTAGTCAACCAAGACAGAAACATTAGGTATTCATTCTAACAAGTAAATAATTTGTGTCTCTAGTACCTTTCTTACAGGTTAGCATCTATTCTCTAGAGTTTTTTTAGTCCAGAAATAAACCTACCTGAATATATTTTCTCACAAAAATATATCAAATGTATATTTTAAAAATGTAAAGTTATAAAATCAATGAAAACTTTAAAACTATATGTAAAGGTTATTAGAACATTACTTCCTGACACATATTTAGGTAATCAGATTAATAAAATGAAAGTGTAAGATTGTATGTTAAAACTGTCCTGTAAGTGTCAATAATATTCTACATTCTCTGACTGTGAGGTTTTGACATTCAACAGCAGAATAGAGTTTATACAAAACATAAAGGGAAAAGATATTTTCAGGGAAAACAATATACAAATAAACTACCCATCATTAATTGCTAAACATTTATAAATCCTCCTACCAGAATTGCTAGCAGATGTTGAGTTTTGAATTAGGGATGATGAAAGTATCATCTGGATTGATCATCTGTCTAAATTTGAAATTTTAACATGTAAGATTATGCTAGATTTATTATTGCCTCCTTTCTAAATCCCTTTTGCAAGTATAAGCCAAGCTCTTGAGCAGACTGTTTCTAAGAAACAAATGTCAACATTCATAGCAGATTAATATTGCTGAAGAAAGGGATTTGATAAGACTATTATTCAGTATAATATAATCTGATTCTATTTGAAAAATTTTAGATAAGAAGTTGGAGATGGATACTGTGTTCCTTTGTATGAACTATTTGAAATACAATGTGACTCCTGAAAAATACATACTCTTTCTGCAATGTTTGAGCTATTACCTTTTCACTTTTTTTTTAAGTAGAACTTTTCTAAATGTAGACTGAAAAATAACCTTAATTTCCTGGATAGCAGTCAAAATCTCCATTCTTTGTCACCTAATGGAGAATTATTCCTAGAGCAGAAGAGCATCACCTAATGTCTCATGAGAAAGCTATTAGTATGAGATCGTCACATTTCTTAGATAAAAACTTAATGCCAAACATTAATGTAGAAATCCATTTCACAATCTTTCTTGTGTCTTACATCTCCCTTTTGCTTTGATGAAGGTTGTATGGTTAGGTCGTAAAAAATAATGAACTGGGTTTTAGAAGTAGAAAGATGATCTAATTTCTTTTTCCTCACCAAAGAAATGGAACCAATAGTCAGTGAAACGACTGATGATGAAAATGGGAGTGATTTTAAATGTAGAAAGAACTGGAATATCAAAATTAATCTGGAGGATTTCATACATGCAATGCAGTAAGGCACTTGGGATGTGACCACCAGTCCGCAAATAATCCTCTAGTGGTGCCACACATTCCTTTCATTTATTTATCTCTCTTTAGTTTAAGGTGACTCCTGCAAATTTAGCTTGGGGTTCCACACAAGAGAGATGAATTTCTCAAGGCTACCGAGGGAGACAGTGTTGCTTGCCTTCCCAATATCCATGTTCCTCTTCTTCACTAACACTCCTGTTAGTCTGGGTTTTATCCCAGTAGCAATATCTCCACCTAAATAGTGGCTTATTCAATCTCTGTTGTGGTAGAGCCATGGGATATGGTTCTGACCAATGAAATGCAGACATAATCCTTGAGGAGAGCATTTCCTCCCAAATAAAAAGTCACAGCTTCACTAAGAGGAAGTCTCTTGCTTGCTCTTCTAACTTCGTCCTGCCTGCAGTTCAGAAAGACTGCAGTTCAGTTTTTAGATGTAGCAGCCATCTTGTGCCTGAAGTGAATAAAACTGACACACTACAGATGGCAGAAAGGTAATGGGTACTGTGGATCAGCTAAACTAATATCTGCAACTGCCTCCTACAGGCTTCTTATATGAACAAAAAAATCCCCTATTCCTATAAACTGTTAATTGGATTTTTATTACTTGTAGTTGAACAATTTATGTACTAATGCATGATTTCTCTTAAATTGCTTTTGTATTGAATAAGAGGGGAAAATATGGTACATATTGGGCAGGAAGGTGCTATGTGTATTTCTAGCTAATTAACTTAATAAGGATAATATTTTCCGAAGATATATCTCAGTTTTTATTTTCCTGGATAACTTAAAGGTGTCTGAAAGAGAATTCATTTCTGTGGTCAATCATTGTTTGTGGAAGACAAATTAGCTAATCAAGGCCAGTGTTGTGAAATAAAGAATCAAGTACAAATTGGCTTTGGTGCATCTTATCCCACAGCTATATCCTTATTCTAGTGAACCACAGGATTTGCTATATCTTGCTTGTGTTGTTAAAGAATAATTAGCAATCCTATCCATTTCACTTGAGATGACAACATTTTTGTGATTGAGACATTAATTTTAGCTTCCACTTTTTACTAATTACTTACCTACTGACTGAAGTCAATGTCACATTGACTGAAACAATCTCTTTAAGGATAATTTGTCAATTGATACCAAAAATCTTAAAAATATCCACAGTCTATGACCTTGGAATGTCATGTGTGGAAGTTTGCTTTAAAGACTAATCAGAGATAAATAGTTAAATTACCAACAAGAGGGGATTGGTTAGATAATTACTATTTAATTTATACTATGACATATCCTATTCTTATTAAAATAATACAGAGTAGTAATTACCATTAAGTACTCATTATATGATATTAAACAAAACAAGCAGGTTATAAAATATTGTATAAAATATTATTTCAATTCCAGGGAGGAAAACTGACAATAGACTTATAACATTTATACCAAAATGTTAGGAGTGTTACTCTCAGAGTGTACAAATGTGAGTGGTGGTTTTCACTTTTGTAATTTTCAATCTTTTCAAATTCCTGCAATCAATGTATATTATTCAGTGAAAGATATTTTAAAAGATATCTTGACTATTAGCAACATGACTTTAATTTAACACTGAAAATAGTGAAGAGCAAATTGTTTTTGTTGATTACCTTTTCATTAACAAGCAGTATGACAACAAATTTGTTTCTCTGTTTTTTAATACAGAAATCCTAAATGGTGGAGTCTATGTAGACCAGAACAAATTCCTTTGTTATGCAGACACCATTCATTGGCAAGATATTGTTCGGAATCCATGGCCTTCCAACTTGACTCTTGTGTCAACAAATGGTAGTTCAGGATGTGAGTAGCATTATTCTTTTTAATGTCTCAAAATGTTATTCTACCCTATGTGGAGGTGAATGAGTTATGCTTATCATGCCATTACTAATATTTTGAACTTCGATTGCATTCATTGAAATGTCCAGTCATATATGACAGCACAAATGGCTGACCAATCTTTTACTTCTAGTCAATTCTCTTTTGGAAATCATGTTTCCTCTTTACAAATTCTCATTTTGTTAACATGTTTCTCTTTGCTTCATTTACATTACTTCATCATTTTTCCAATGTCCAAACATGTGTCCCCCTATCCACAAACTTAAGGCTGGTATCTAACTATTGCTTCAAGTCTCTGTGACCTAGATACCATTGAGACGAAGGTAGTAGAACAAAAATGGACCTTCCTAGTCCCTGTTATTTTTTAAATTAAAAAATAAAACCTAATGAATGTTGCGGAATTCTTCAGCCTTCATTTGCCCCTGAAGTCTTCACGGTCATACTTTATGATAATTTCAAACACTTACGGAATGGAGAAATAGAGATTTCATGTAGAAGAAACATGTTACAGTCTGATTTTAGTCATTAGTCTAATAAACTACTGAATTTCTCATTCTTAAAATGTGTATTCTTTCTACCACAAAGAATTTATCAGATTTAAAGTGTTTAATATGATTAAATAATAAGCAAGTAATATTTGAACTATGATTTAAACCTTTGAAAATTATTCTGTCTGGTATCTGTTTCATTTTCATAAAACAGGCTGTGGTGTCCCCACATTTATTATTACCGACATTTGTATGAGAACAGAATCTTTATCAAGTGTTAACCTGGGTTTTATATTTCTCATCTATTACATATTTCCCACCTGAAATCATAGCTGTCTCAACATAGTTCAATAATTATTTGCTATATTACTGATTGTGTTATGACATTTTTGGGGAAAATCAAACTCCATGGGACAATTATTAAATTTCATCATGGCCCTAATAATATACTGGGGAAATATGAATATATTTTATCAAAACTGACAGCTGTGTTTTTAATAAATGGCTCAAACTTTATGTAAAAAAGTAGAGTAACATAATTTTCTTGTCATCTTTGAGCAGAAATTTGTATGGGATTTTGTCTTTATCCTATTCACGTTGCCTACTTTGTAAAATTACGTGTGAAAAAGATGGAATCTGTTCACATTAACAAGACAAATGATGTGTTTCAGAAATGGCTACTGTTTTCAGTCTGTCCATACTACTGCACATATTATATTGTCGGCATGGAGGAGGGGTGGATATTGGTTGGGTAAAAGGAAAGGCCTGCTGACTCTCATCTTATCATATTGACTAGTCTGTAAAGTTTGAATAAGATCAAGCAACATTAAAGCCTGAGACAGAAGCCAAAAGGGAAGTGTGCCCACCAGCCTTACAGAATTTGGAGCAGGAAAGGTCTGAGGGGTTTGCTGCACTTTCACAGATGGTGTCTCTTTGTGCTATTCTTTTTGAAGACAAATTTGGATGGTTGTGCCTATAATTAGGCAACTGTGGATGTATTCTTTTTTGCATGTAAATAATTGCAGGTGCAAAAATTATAAATGCAGAATAGAGTCATAACCGATGGACTTTTACAAATTAACTACCAATTGATTGCCAAAGTTTTATTATTTACATAGTAGTTTTATTTGCTGACACGTTGCATGACACCATACTAATAATGAATTGACTGTTCTTTGACTGTTAGTTTCCTATGGTTGTATCTTTAGTCAATTTAGTTCCTTGTCATCTCCCCAGGGTTGATCTCAGACACTTTCAGGGTTTTAAATGCAACCTCTAGGTTGACAACTCCCTAGAACTACATACCACCAACCAATCACTCAAGTTAAAAATTTGGTGGGTCATTATTATCTTCATTTTCTTGTCTCTTGGCAGTTAGTTAATCATGAAGTCATCCTGATTTTTGCCCATTTCTTGATTTTACATATTTATTACTATGATTGGCCTAGTTTAAGACTTCATCTGTGTCTAAATTACTAAAACAAACTCTGAATTTTTAATATTTTTGAGGCAATGGACACTGTAGCAGCCTGGTGAAGCCCAGTGATCTCTTCTCACAATATTTTTAGAAGAATAAATGGACACAAAATAAATATTTAATTCATGAATGCATAGCAATCAATAAATACATAAAATAAATTACAATGGATTATAAGGAAAATAAATTAGATTGAGATACATTTATCAAAATGCTTAAGAAACAAATATCTAATACGCTTCTTTCTTAGTACATTAAATTTAAAATACTAGCAGTAGGATTAATATATAATGTAATTCTCAAGCAGTGATAGGCATAAATAATATATTTTAAAGGGACGTCTCTTCAACAAATGATGTTGGGAAAATTAGATACCCATGTGCAAAAGATTGAACTTGGGTCCTTATTATATGCCATGTTCAAAGATTAACTCAAAAGCTAATTACAGACATAAGCACAAGATTTAAAACTATAAAAGTCTTGGCAGAAAATATAGGGGAAAGCTTTATGACCTTAGATTTAGCAATAAATTCATGGATATAACACCAAAAACACCACCATCAAAAGCTAAAATAGACAAATGAGATGGTGTCAAACTTAAAAACATCTGTGCATCAAAAGGTACAATCAACGGAATGAAAGACAACCTATAGAATGGGAGAAAATATTTGTAAATCATGTATCTGATAAGGAATTGATATCCAGAATATATATATATATATATATAGTGTTATTTTTTACTGCATATATATATGCAGTAAATTATATATATATATATATATATATATATATATATATATATATATATAACCTACAACTCAATTACATGAAGCAAATAACCCTATTAAAAAGTGAGCAAAAGATTTGTATAGACATTTCTAAAGATGATACACAGAGGGACAGCAAGCATGGCCAAAGATGTTCAACATTACTAATCATTAGAGAAAAACCAACCCAAAAATCATGTCAAACCCACAATGAAATATTGTCTCCAACTTATTAGGATGGCTAGTATAAAAAAAAAGAAAATAACAAATGCTGGTGAGGAGGTGAAGAAATTGGCATCCTTCTTGGTGGGATTGTAAAATGTGTGACCATTATGGAAAACAGTCTGGTGGTTTCTCAAAAATTAAATATTATCATATAATCTAGCAATCCCACTTTTGGATATATAACCAAAGGAATTGAAAGCAGGTTCTCAAAGAGATATTTGCATATCTATGCTCACAGCAGCATTATTCATAATAACTGAGAGGTGGAAGCAACCCAAATGTCATTGTTGGATGAATGGATAAACAAAATGTGGCATATACATATAATGATAAAATATTATTCAGCTTTAAAAAAGGAAGGAAATCTAGCCATGTACTACAATACAGATAAATCTTGAGGACACTATGATAAAGAAAATAAGCCAGTCACAAAAACAGAAATGTTGTATGATTTCTCTTACATAAGATAACTAAACTGTCAAACTCAGAAAACATAATGTAGAATGGTGTTTCCAGGGTTTGGAAGTAAGGCTAAATAGGAAATTGATCTTTAACAAGTATAGTTTCAATTGTGCAAGACTGAATAATTTCTGGAGATGTGTTGGAAAACAATGTGAATATACCTAACATTACTAAACACACACTTAAAAGTGGTTAAGATAGTAAATACTATGTCATCTTTTTTTACTGCATTTATGAATAAATAATAGTATTTAAGACGGCTGTGACAACTGGAAGGTAACTCCAATATATCTATGGTTTCTATTGGTTAGTGTGGCTAGTATTGCTAATACTACTGTGGTCTGCTGCTGATATTGTAATTGATGATAGTGATTAACTTTAATAAAAGAATTAATTAGAATATTAATATAATGATGGCCCATTCAAATTCAAGGACCTCCTAAACTTTATCCACAACCTTTTTAGGAATCCAAAGCCTCCCGGTTAAGAGCAAATAGCAATATATAAGAACATTAATATGGAAAAATAGAGAAACAATGATTTCTCAAGAGAGAAGATTGTGTAGTACAGAGAATGGATTTGGGAGCCAAATTAGCTTGTTTGAAACCTGGCACTGCTTCTTACCAGTATTTGACCTTGAGCAAGTCATTTAGTTGCTCTCCTTGCTTCCAGTCCCGACAAATTTACCCAACAAAATGCCTACAAGAGCTCTACTTAATGGAATTTGACCATGACCCTGTCTAAAAATCTTGCCACTGTGACTAATATAGGATCAAGTCTGAACAAAATCCAGGTGGCTTGGAGTTTTTATCAAATTCCTGCCTATTTCTCAACTCTTTGGATTGAGTTCTTACAATTTCTTTGTTTGCACTGCCCTTTCTCTTCTGTTTTCCATAATGAATTTCAGTTATACTTTAAGACATTTATCAGGTGTTGACTCTTTTAGTAAGTAGTCTCTTCTTCAAGCTAGATTAGGTAACATTTCCCATGTGACCCCATAATAACTGGAGTTGAAATTTTGTATTCTGTCTTACACTTTGAGATGGAAACTCCTTGTAGACAAGGTCCAGTTCATCATTCCGTCCTCTGTTTTAGCATGTAATGGATGGATAACAGATATTCACTGAATGGATAGATATATAAATGAAATAGATAAATTTATGTCTTAGCCTGTTAGAGCTGTATAATGGAATGCCTAAGACTCAATAAATTATGAAGATCATAAAAGTATTTTCCCATAGTTCTGGAGGCTGAGAAGTCTAAGATCAAGGTGCTGGCATCTGGTCTGATATTTCATAAAAGCCTGGTCTCTGCTTCCAAGATGACACCTTGTGTGCTGCATCTTCTACAGAGCAGAAGAAAGGAAGAGAATAAACCCACCCCGACAAGCTCTTCTTATAGCAGCATTAATATATTCATGACCTAAACACTTCCCAGTAGGCCTACCACCCAATACTGTTTCATTAGGGATTAAGTTTCAATATGAGTTTGGGAGGAGACAAAAACATTCAAACCCTAGCAGTTTATAAATAGGAAAATCAGATGAATCTAAGTTATATTTTTAAACCATCATTAATAAAAAAAGAATAAATGTAAAGTAAAAGTTATAACCCAGAGACTAGTAGTTTATCCACTTTTAGATAAAGACAACATGTATCTATGTGCTTGATTTAATTTATATTTATATGTTATATTTTTATTATATGTATATTCTATTTTATATTATAAATGTAAGGTAAAATATGTATACCTATTTTTTCTTAATGTTTAAATAGACACTAATCTGTATAATATTTGTGAATAAGTACAAATCACACAATTTTGACTTAAGAAATTTAAGAATAGTTTATTCTTAAGCAATATTTGGCAAAGTATTAATGTATGTTTCTTGTACAGTAATAATTCTTAATGCGAAATCATAAAAACCTTTTAGGGGTATTCTGGCTTTTTATTGCCATTTATGTGGGTTATAATTGAAACTGTGAAAAAAGGTCTGAAGTATGTATAAAAGCAATTAAAAATGATTCTACTCCTTAAAAATATATTATTTAGGAATAATTATAACCAAGTTATATTTTCTGAAATGTACTTGAGGTATTTAAATTCAGACTTCAGGAGGGTTATGGAGAAGTTCCCACCCTCATGAAGAAATCCTTTTTTCTCATACATTCCTAGTAGAAATTATCTATCAATTGGGCTTATTCAATAAACTAATCCTTCAAAGTGAAAAAATCATATATGACTGATGTTTCATTTACCTGGAGCACTGTAATAATGACCCTCAGCAACAAAAGAATATCAAAATGATGTAAATAAGTTGCCTTCTAAAATTTAAGCAAATAGGAATATATAAGAACATTAATATGGAAAAATAGAGAAACAATGATTTCTCAACAGAGAAGATTGTTGAGAATGGATTTGGGAGCCAAATTAGCTTGTTTGAAACATGGCACTGTTGCTTACCAGCAATTTGACCTTGAGCAAGTCATTTATGCCCTCAATCCCTCCATTTACTCACCTATAAAAGACAGAGGGTGTCAAGAGCTGAGGTGAACTGAGAGCTAAGCTGCTAGGTGACAGTGGTCAATTTAGACAAGCAAAAATTAGGATAACAGTCAAACTTTTAATCTCTTATTGCAATAGTTTATTCAAGAGGCTAAATCAGAGAAAGCACCAACTCCACTGTCTCATGTTTCCCCCACAGAACAGTGTCAGGTGAGGGTCAAATGGATTAGTGCAGACATGGGGAATTGTTTCACCGGGGAGGGAGTGGCAGAAAATGGTTCTGAAAGTTTTATGAACCTGGAAGCTGAAAAGAGAGAGGAGTGGGTAGGCCTAAGAGTGAAAAGTACTGAGTATGGAGTCAGAGTGGAGAAAAGGTGTCTTCCAGGCCCCCCTACTTTTTCCCCATAAGGAGATTTTAGTGAAAGCACATAAGGAAAGCCTCTGTCAATGGCCCTTAATAAAGAGGTTTCTGAATAGTGTGCCTGAGCCAGGATGGGAGACATGCATGAGACATGGCTGATCAGCAAACCCTCAGTCTCTTAACTGCAGCTCCCTTAGAGGCTGCAGTACATTTACTGGGCACCAAGTCTGGTGTGGGAGGACAGCTTTCCCCGTGAGACCTGCCAGGTAAAGTAATTGCCTGTGCTCCTGCCTGAAAGAGCCCACATCGTTTTTTTTTGTTGTTGTTGTTTTTTGTTTTTTTGCCTAGGAGCTGTTATTATCATCAACTTCATAGGGCTATTATGAGCAATAAATGAGTTAATGTGTCAATTGGAGGGTGATTTCTTATGACAAAGGAATAAAGGACCTTCCGATTATAATTTTTATATGAATTAACCATATGAGGACAGAAGTATTTCTAAAATATGTGACAGTTATGTTTTCATTATATATTCATTGACATTTAACTGTTTCTATATTTTAAGCGTGTTTTAGTAACTGGAAGGTAGTCTCTCATAGCTTTAGCTCATGAAGACACTGAGAAGAACAAACCTCAGGTGCTCCAGATCCTACCACTTTTTTCTCAGATTAATTACACCAAGTACACCGCTCATTCTTAGTTGCTTTCTAGAACCAAATACCAACTAACAACTGAAGTGGGAGTGGGGGAATTGGCAAATTCAGAGATACCACTATATTCATGAACATTATTCCAGTACTAATCATTTGCTTAAATCAGATGTTCTGCCAGCATTAAAACTATCCATATTCTAAACCTTTATTTACAATGACTTTTACATATGATAGTAATGGCCTACTCCTAACCAATGCTGCACTTTGTATTACATATAGCTAGCTTTCTTGAACTAGAATGAATTCTCAAGATATAATACAATTAATTCTGATTTATTATATTATTTTAAAATAAAACCCTAAATTCAGGAAATAGGAACATATGAAAAACATCAAACATGGAAAGGATACATTGAATGTGTGTGAGTCCAAAAAATCATTTTTCTAAAATACCTGTAAAATTTTTTATGGACCTGATTTAATAAAACAAAAAACAACAGAACTTAAGATCATCTATGAATTCAGATGTAATTTTTTGAATAAAATATTAGCGTAAGAGAACTAACAGAATCTAGAAATGTGTTTTAAAAAAGAATGCACTAAGATCAAGTGGCAGCTCAGCTGCCTTTTTACTGCTGTTTTGAGAAAGTAAGGACTTGCACCTGACCCATACCATAGAAGGCCTTTGTCATGATATTTATAAGAAGAGGCTCTCCAGGTCAGCTGAAAAGGAATTAACTTTTGCTTAAGAATATTACCAGGAGCAAGGACAGTACATTGCTAGCCTGGTTTTCTTGTCTCTTAATGCATTGTTTCACTTTTTGAATAAATTTTTCAATATACATCTTTATTGTTTTTTAATTTTTTTTTGAGACTGGGTCTTGCTCTGTCACTGAGCTGGAGTGCAGTGGTGCAATCATAGCTCACTGCAGCCTCAACCTCTTAGGTTCAGGCAATCGTCCTGTTGCAGCCTCCTGAGTAGCTGGGACCACAGATGTATGTCATTATGCCCAGATAATTGTATTTTACTCTTTGTGGAGACAGGATCTCCCTATATTGCCCAGGCTAGACTCAAACTCCTGGACTAAAGTTATTCTCCCTCCTCAGCCTCACAAAGTGCCAAGTTTACAGATGTGAGTCATTGTGCCCAGCTTTCATTTTTGTTATATATGATAAGTTTCTCTCAGTCAACATTTTGCCAAATAGTGTGTGTGTGTGTGTGTGTGTGTGTAAGTAATTATGAGAAAATAATTATAAAAGCATGGTCATGGAAAGTGAGTAGTTCTTTTATAATAGGGGATGTAGCGTCTTGAAGACCTAATTGAACTAGATGTGCCATTAAGACATACAGGGTTTAACCTATAAATTAACTTTGACGAAGTCATGTAATAATTTTACAAATATCGAGAGTCATAGAGGTTATGGGATTGCCTTGAAACCAGTTCCTGGGGGTTCAGTTTCTTCCTTTCTTGTTTAGGTTTTCACATAGGCTGGCTCTTCAAATGTGTGGTAAGGTGGTGGACAGCAGTAAGCCACTCTAAATTAGTAGATGGTTGTTCAGTTGTTAGTACTTTTAGTTTTGAAGCAAAGGCTTCTCAGATCATAAAGATTATTAGTATAACTGCTGTTAGTGAGACAAATGAGCCTACAGATGAGATAATATTTCACGTGTTGCACTCATCAGGATAATTGGAGTAACGCTGGGGCATACCGGATAGGCTGTGGATAAAAGCTTAAATTAACACCTATGAGTATAATGGTGAAGTGGATTTTAGCATAGTTTTGATTAAGTGCATAGCCTGAAAATAGGAGGAATTGGTGGACAAAGCCTCCTATAATGATGAGCACTGCTCCTATTGATAGAACATAGTGGGCTACAATACAATATGTGTCATGTAAGACAATATCTAGTGATGAATTAGCTAACACGATGCTGATTAGACCTCCTACTGTGAAAAGGAAAATCAACCCTAGGGCTCAGAATATTGCGGGAGATCATTTGATGTTACTGCTGAGCAAGGTAGCTAATCAGCTAAAGACCTTGACGCCAGTAGGGATAGTAATACCTGTGGTTACGAAGGTGAACTATGCTCGTGTGTCTACGTCTATTCCTACCGTAAATATGTGGTGAGCCCATATGATAAATCCTAAAAAGCCAATTGATATCATAGCTCATACTATGCCCATGTATCCAAATGGTTCCTTTTTTTCCCCAGAGTAATATATAACCATGTGGAAGATTATCCCAAAGCCTGGTACGGTAAGAATATACACTTCAGGGTGACCAAAAAATCAGAATAAATGTTGGTACAAGATAGGGTCACCCCCGCCAGCAGGGTCAAAAAAGTAATGTTGAGGTTACGGTCAGTTAATAGTATAGTAGTGCCAGCAGCTAGGACTGGGAGGGAAAGGAGTAGAAGGACTGCTGTAATGAGGATTGATCAAACAAAAGATGGTGTTTGATATTGGAATACAGCTGGAAGTTTTATGTTAATAATTATGGTAATAAAGCTAATGGCCCCTTAAATAAAAGAGACAACTGCCCAGGGGAGCGAAAAGATGGTCAGGTTCACAGAGCATGTGCTAATGATGGGGGGAGAAGTCAAAAGCTCATATTGTTTATCCTGGGGAATGTCATATCAGGTGCACCAATTATCAGAGGGACTAGCCAGTTGCTGAAACCGCCAACTGTGATTGATATCACTGTAAAGATTATAGTGAATGCATGAGCAGTAACAATAACATCATAGATCTGATCATCTCCTAGCAAAGTTCTTGGTTGGCCTAGTTCTCCTCCAATTAGAAGGTATAAGGCGATGCCTACTATCCCCACCAAATAGTGTTCCAATACATTTGTGGTTAGTTGAAAACAATCAATGATTGATGAACATAGGTCGGTGGGGGAGGGTGGTAGAATGAGCAAGCATTAGACTGTAAATCTAGACACAGGTCAAGGCCTGTTTTTTACCAACCCTCAGGTGATTTTTCATGTTGATTTGCAAATCCAAAGGAGCAGCTTCAGTCCTGCCAGGGCTTCTCCCGCCTTCGTGTGTGTGTGTGTGTGTGTGTGTGTGCGCACATATATATATAAAGTTAAAGAAGTATAATCCCTGATTTCTTGGAAGTGACGGAATATTTATTCCTTGGAACTACTTAACCTGACCTCCAGGTGGCAGAACAGAAGAATTATCTCATACCCTCTTTTTCTTAGCTCATCTTAGTCCTCATATTCATCATGCATTGCATGTATTATTTTTTTTCCTGAAAATCATAGCATAGATGAGTATATAAACATAAATATATCAAAAAATTCATTTGTATGTAATAAGTACATAAAAAGTAAACATTTATGTAAATGTATACATACACACATATATACAATATTAGTCTCAACAGTTTATAATTATGAGTTAGTTTCTACTTGTCTTTTATATATAACACAACCAATAATTTGGAGTAAATTCTATAGCTTCAACTCCCTGATCTTTCTTACTGCCAACCTCCTAGCATCTGCTACCAAGGACCACCATCACTTCACAGCTGAGCTAGGCACTCCCTTAACTGCTCTTAAGACCCAGGTGCCTGATTCCTTCAAAGCACAAATAAAACCGGTTATTGACAAGGCGTGGTAGCTCAGGCTGTAATCCCAGAAATTTGGGAGGCTGAAGTGGGAGGATTCTCTTAAGCCTGGAATTTGAGATTAGGACCCCATCTCTACAAAAACAAAAAATAGCCTGATCCAGTGGAGTATACCTGTAGTCTTACTTGGGAGTTAGAGGTAGGAAGATCACTTAAGCGCAGGAGGTCTAGGCTGAAGTGAGGTGTGATTGTACCAGTGTGCTCCAGCCTGAGTGACAGAGTGAGATCATGTCTCAATAAAAGAAAAACAAACAAACAAAAAGATTGGTTATTAACATAATTGAGTTAATAATAAGAATGGTTATTTGGAGAGAGAGAGGCCTAAAATTAACTTCCATGTCCTTGTTCATGTTTTGCTGTTGAAGACATCCCCCACTACTGAGACCCTCTGACCATTTTCAGACCTTATGGATTAGTCTATCTTCCCCTAGGTCTTTTGCCTCTTCTTCAGTTCAAAGCTCATTTCATTTTTTTTTCTGACTTAGTGGAAACATCAATTGTCATATCAGAAAATACTCCAGGCACAGAATATGTTGTGGCTCCCTTAGACAAGTTTTAATAGTGTATTTCCCAAAAGCATCATTTCTTCAGTCTTAAATTTTACCATATGTCAGTGCTGTGTTGATAAATGTTTAATAACTGCTCTCCAAAAAATAAGGAAAAAAGGCCCCAGTTTGTTGAGCTTACTGATTTTCATTGTATAAATATTCCTAACATCTTCCCCTTTGAGCAATCAGTGTGGATTTTGGAAGAGATGTCCAGGCATCACACCATTATGTTGTATTTCCACCATATAGGTTCAGTAGATGTAAATAAATGCAATTCCATAGATAATAGCAAAATATAGCAAACTAATTAGGAAATAATGATTCCAGTATATATTACCTTTGTTTTGATAACATTTAATTATGAGTTTATGTAGTTTAATATTTAGTGATGGTGGTTTAATGAAAAGCTCTAAAATTTCTAGAAAATTTTAACAGTTGGCTCTGAGCACTGAATTGCCACCTATGAATATGAACAGACCTGTAAAGGTAATGCCAGGCTGAGGCCAGTTCAATTGTTTATCATTTTTCTCTATAATAGCACCAACATATTTGGCTAACACCTCATTCATGGTATGAACTGATTGCAGCCTCTAGTCTATTGTGAGCAAATGCTGAATAACACACACACACACATACACACAAACACACACACACACAGACACACATACACACAAACACGGTTTTCAAGAAGGAACAACCTCTTTAGCTTCTTTAGGGGTAGGGCAGCTTAGCTCAAAATTTGTAAAGAGAAAACATTTGACTCTTCAGGGTCATTTTCTGCTATACTTTTTATTTAAATTTTTAAACTGTATACTTAGTGCATTCATGCTAACTTTTGCATTCAAGTTTCCCTCAAGAATAATGAATAGATTTTATTTCTATTTGACTAAAAGGTTTAGAAAAGTGGTCCCTCTTAGAGTAAATAAGAGTTTCTGTCTCAAAGATTAACTCTTCTGTACCCTACAAGCTTACTGCTTTAGCTGTTAAAATGGCACTTTTCCACCTTCAACTATGTTTAGATTCAGTTTCCAATGACGAACCTTAAATCTTCTTTATGACTATAGCTTGTTGGAAGAAAACATATTATTACATGAAATGACCAGCAGAGATGTTGTGTAGCATGGTCTAGCACTAGCATGAAAGGACAAGGTTTTTTTTTTTGTCCACGGATAACTAGATTAATGGTTTCCAAATTTGGGCATGTATTGGAATTCACTCAGGTTCTGCCTGTGTAAGTTTTTTTTTTAGAAGGGAATCTGACTACCTTCAAAGTCTGCTATTGATTCTAGGAAGAGGTGTAAGCAGCACTGGCCTAGCATAAGATTTCTATGATGGCAAAATGATTAGCAAAGCCTAATATGATGCAGACATTTCAGGGTATATGTTAGTTTGAAATTGGCATAGAACATATGGGCGTGCTACACATGAGCCAGCTACCAAATGCACGAGTCCCCTCTCAGAGAATATTTAGCTCTCTGTCGTTATGTGAAACATCTATGTTATTAATTTCAATGATAACAATCAATGCTTTAAATGCCTGTGACCTCCTGGGCCTAGTGTAGCACAAGCACTTAAAAAACCCCGTTTCTATTTTGCATATTCCGTAAGGTAGGTATTAAGGGCCTGATTTGGGGGTCTCTGAGAGCCTCAGGCAGCTTACAATTTCTAGTATGGAACAGATTTGTTGGCTTCCAGTGAATAGTTGAAGAGAGAAAAATTTCTTGAAATAGTAGGTCTCTGGGATTCAAATTGTCTATTTGAGGGCAGCCTTCAGGTTTCATTGTTTCTCTGAAACTTATTTTTAAGTATATTTTAATGAGTATTTTCACTAAAATATATGATTTTTTCATGATATATTTTATAGTTTTTATGATAAAAGTCACTGTATTTTAACAGAGGGAAAAGTAAGCTCTACTTTTGCTTTAGCATACTATTGATATTAAAGCTCATTTGAAAAAACCTTATAAATAAATCCATCAAGTTAGAAAAAAAGTCACTTATGTGAGAAAGGTTTTCATACTATTCAAACAGAAGAGGTGGAGAAAGACCAAGTAATTTGAATAATTGGCTTTTCTTTGAAGTAGTAGCCCCTAACATTTTTTAAAATGTCGAGTTTTTTTTAAAAAGAATTAGAGATTTTTGGAATTTAATAATGGCTTTGTATTACCTTTTCCAAACAAATTCTGTATTGAATATTTCCTTTAATAAGGAAAATAAAACAGAATTAACGTTGCTTTGAATACTATTGAATTTTAAAGTGTTTTAGAACCACAAAATGTAAAGCAAGGAACATTAATGTGAAGTTATTCACAGTATGAAACATCTGGTGATCTTCCACATTTTAAAAAATGTACTTCACGTAAAGTTTAAGTCTTCTGCTATATGAGAATTTGCAAAAAATTCTAAGACTAGAAGAATTAGATGTAGAGGTTAAAATGTTAGGTTGGTAAAACTGAGTTAAATTTTCTCAAAGCAGAAATCTTACCTGTGACAGTTAATATTGAGTGTCAACTTAATTGGATTGAAGGACACAAAGTATTTTTCCTGGTTGTGTCTGTGAGGGGGTTGCCAAAAGAGATTAACATTTAAGTCAGTGGACTGGGAGAAGCAGACCCACCCTCAATATGGGTGAGCACCATCTAATCAGCAGCCAATGTGGCTGGAATAAAGCAGAAAGGAGAAGATGGAAGAGCAGACTTGCTGAATCTTCTGGCCTTCATCTTTCTCCCATGCTGGATGCTTCCTGTCCTAGAACATCAGACTCCAAGTTCTTCAGTTTTTGGACTCTTGGACTTACACTAGTAGTTTGCCAGAGGCTCTTGGGCCTTCGGCCACAGACAGAAGGCTGGAATGTTGACTTCCCTACTTTTGAGGTTTTGGGACTCAGACTGATTTACCGCTGAAATACTTGATCCTCAACTTGAAGATGGCCTATCCTGAGATCTTACCTTGTGATCCTGTGAGTAGGTTTTCCTTCATAAACTTCCTTTCATATATATCCTTTTAGTTCTGTCCCTCTAGAGAACACTGACTAATAAGATTTTGGTACCAGGAGTGGCATGTTGCCATAAAAGTACCCAGAAATGTGGAAGCAACTTTGGAAATGGGCAATAGGCAGAGATTGGTTGTTTCCTTGTTTGAGTTTGGAGGGCTCAGAAGAAGATAGGAAGATGTGGGAAAGTTTGGAACTTCCTAGAGACTTGTTGAATGGTTTTGACCAAAATGCTGATAGTGATATGGACAATGAAGTGCAGGCTGAGAAGGTCTCAAATGGAGACAAGGAATTTACTGGGAACTGAAATAAAGTGATTCTTGCTATGCTTTAGCAAATAGACTGGTAGCATTTTGCCCCATGCCCTAGAGACCTGTGGAACTTTGAACTTGAGAAATATGATGTAGGGTATCTGGCAGAAGAAATTTCTAAGCAGCAAAGCATTCAAGATGTGATTGAGTACTGTTCAAAGCTTTCAGTTTTATGGATTCACAAAGATATGGAAATTATATTTAAAAAGGAAGCAGAGAATAAAAGTTCAGAAAATTTGCAGGCTGACAATGTAATAGAAAAAAAAAAACATTATTTTCTAAGGAGAATTCAAGCTGGCTGCAAAAATTTGCATAAGTAAGGAGAAGCCAAATATTTATCACCAAGTCAATAGGAAAAATGTGTGCAGGGCATGTCAGAGCTCTTCGTGGCAACCTCTCCTATCACAAGCCAAAAGGCCTAGAAGTAAAAAATGGTTTCATAGGCTGGAACCAGGGTCTTTCTGCTTTGTGCAGTCTCAGGATTTGGTGCCCTGCACTCCAGCATCGCTAAAAGGAGCCAACATACAGCTCAGGCCATGGCTATAGAGGACACAAGCTCCAAGCCTTGGCAGCTTCCATGTGGTGTTGAGCCTGCCGATGCACAGAAGTCAAGAACTGAGGTTTGGGAAACTCTGACTAGATTTCAGAGAATGTATGGAAATGCCTGCATGTCCAGGCAGAAGTTTGCTGCAGGGGCAGAGCTGTCATGGAGAACTTCTGCTAGGGCAATATGGAAGAGAAAGGTGGGGTTGGAGCCCGCACACAGAGTCCCTACTGAGGCATTGCCTAGTGGAGCTGTGAGAAGAGGGCCACCATCCTCCAGACCCCAGAGTGGTAGATTCATTGACAACTTCACTGTGTGCCTAGAAAAGCTGCAGATACTCAATGCCAGTCCTTGAAAGCAGCCAGGAGGAAGTCTGTACCCTGCAGAGCCACAGGGGCAGAGCTGCCTAAGGTCTTTGGAGCTTACCTCTTGCATCAGTGTGACCTGGATGGGAGACATGGAGTCAAAGAAAATCATTACAGAGCTGTAATAGTTGACTGCCCAGCTGGATTTCAGACTTGCATGGCACATGGAGCCCCTACATTTTGGCCAATTTCTCCCATTTGGAATGGGTGTATTTAGCCAATGCCTGTACCCCCATTGTATCTAGGAAGTAACTGTCTTGCTTTCAATTTTATAGGCTCATAGGTGGAAGGTACTTGTCTCAGATGAGACTTTGGTCTTAGACTTTTGGGTTAATGCTGTAATGAGCTAAGACTTTGGGTGTCTGTTGGAAGGGCCTGATTATGTTTTGAAATGTGAGGTCATGAGATTTAAGAGAAGCCAAGGGCAGAATGATATGGTTTGGGTCGGTACCCACAAAAATCTCTTCTTGAATTGTAGTTCCCATAATCCCCATGTGTTATTGGAGGGAACCAGTGGGAGGTAATTTAATCATAGGAGCTGTTATCCTCATGCTGTTCTCGTGATAGTGAGTGATTTCTCACAAGATCTGATGGTTTTATAAGGGACTTTTCTCCTTTTGTTTATTATTCTCCTTCCTACAACCATGTGAAGAAGAATGTGCTTACTCTCCCTTCTACCATGATTGTAAGTTTCCTGAGGCTTCCCCAGCCACATGGAACTATGAGTCAATTAAACCTCTTTTCTGTATTAATTATCCAGTTTAGGGTAGGTCTTTATTAGCAGCATTAGAAAGGACTAACACATCATTTTCACTAAAATAATAAAATTATATAGTGATTTCAAATAATAAGCACCTAATTAATGTAAAAGAGAGATTTACAAAGCATTCCATAATTGATTTTTTAACATAAAACCGTGATTGTATATTTGGTGTTTAAAGCAACTGTGTAAAATTGAATGACAATTATACTGACTATATTCAGTATTACCCTCTTCTGTTTCTCTCTAATTTGTTTATAATTGGTGAGAGTAATTATGTAAGTGTCCTGTTACCAGTAGAGGGTGTCCAGGTTCTTGGTGTTTTAAAGAAAGAATTGGGGAAAATGCACAAATCAATAAAAGCACAGATTTATTAAAACCAAAGTACACTATACAGAGTGGGAGTAGTCTTGAGCAAGTGACTTCAGAGTGCTTTTTATAGAATTGTCTGGGGTTTAAATACCCTTGAGAGGGTTCCCATTGGTTACTTGCTTTACATGCTATTAATGAAGTAGTAGTCCTTGACCTGTCTGACTGGTCCTGGAAGGTGACCAATCAGAGGTTAAAGTGAAGTTACAAAGTCACACTGCTATGCAGATGAAGACAAAGCCAATGACCAATCTGTTTGGTTGCAGGAGGAGACCAATCAGAGGTACTTTCTTTTCTCATCTGCAATGCAAAAATGGGGAGTATTGCAAAGGAAGTAGCCTCTGATCCTTTTGTTACTTGGGTGTGAAGAGGTGGGGTTTTACTTTTGATTCTATTCTAGAAAGTCAGCACGAATCGATCTTAGGTTCTCTGCCTCCAAACCCTATTCTCCTGCCTCACAACCATCATTCACAGATTTCATCACCACTCACATGTTCATCCTTGTTTAATAAAAGTGTTTCATCAAATTCAATTTCACAATTAAATAGAATTAAGAAACTTACTTTTTCTCCTTTTTTTCTCTAATTTCTCATCACTTAAACTAGGAAGCAAAAGGAAGATGTTTACAAATAACTGAAAATATGTGCAGACATTCAGCTTTCCCTTTTCATAACATTTGCCAAGAAGCTTCACATGTGCCTTTCCTCTCCTGTTGGTGTTCCCTCATTCAGGACTTTTATTTCAATATTTTGAGAGGAGGTAAGGGAGAGACCTCTGGTTACACTGGAGGATTGCGGCAAGGGATGTGGTATCTATAGGGAGCTGAGAAAGATGAACAAGCAGATCAAACTGCTGACCCACTTGGCAGTCTTTCAAGCCTAGACTGTTGCAAGCAGCTGTATGCAACTTTTATTTAATTCTTTGTTGCTTAGCAAGAATAAATTATGTTCAATTTAGAGGTGATTCTTTTGCCAATTGTAGGTGCTCTTCTACGTGGGGGAAAAATGGAAAGAAAATTATGCAGTGACATTTCTCTTAAAGTTCTTGGTAAAATGTAAGTAAGAGAAATACATAAAAGAAATTAAAAAGCTTGAATAAAAATGCACAAAGGAAAAGTCATCTCACAGGTAGTTATCCTGATCAACCACTTTTATTCTCCTACCTCTCTATGCATTATTAAACAAAAATGTTGATCTAGTTAATTTTTTCAAAAATATTTTTTATGGAATCAATTCAAACTCTCTATTCAACAGGTAGCATACAGCATTAAACTAGTCATTTATAAAAAAGAAATGGCAATGAAGGTTTTCCAGAATAAAGAAATTGGCTTTACTACAAAGCATACAATGATAAATTTAAGTTTTTAAAGCAATACAATGATGGACAACCATCACTTCTACATTTCTAAATTTCATCGAAATGCATACTTTTAATTGAAAAGATTTGCTATGTATTTTTAGTGGAAAAAACAAATGTCTAAGGGTCTTTACAGTTGTATATTCGAGAGGAATCTGCCTGCTTCGGTTCAGAAGTAAAAGGTAGATTAATATCATTCAGTTTTGCAACACTCTCATGAAATAGTACGTCTTTTCTATTACTATATGCAATGGGCTCAGACACTTTTTTTTTTCTGAGGGAGAAGAAACAAAGCATGGTCTTATCAATAGTAAATTACTTTAAGGGTAAGAGTGTAATGCCTGTTGAATACTTTTGAAAATATGTAAGGAATAAGAGAAAAATTAGACCTTACTTATCTTTCTTTCTCTTCTCTTCTTATCGCTGATACCAAAGTTTTTTTATCTGACCATATTTCAGGAGAAAGCCCCCTGAATCTTCCTTTGTTTTGCATAATGACGCCTTTGATTTCTTTGCTTTGAGGGGTAGCCTAGTGTCTGAGCTCAAGCTGGGGGCCTCTACATGAGCTTGCATCTTGTCTCCAAGAGCTTCTAATTGCACTTTCTCAGACTCTCTAGCCTTCATTTTTCTCATAAAAGACTGAATTGGAATAATAGATTAAAATATCGTGAGTTGAAGGAGTAAGATGGGGAGGGGAAACTTTTTCATTGCTCTTGACATCCACCTACAGCACCCTCCACCCTGTTATCAGCTAAACCGCTGATTTCTCATATACATCAAAGATTTTAGTAAATGACCCAAATCATGTTTTTAACTCCATGCAAGTCATTCCCTAAGTGATTTTGAATGAGTTCCTGTGTTAATGATCTCATTCAACATCTTTGCCTAATGGATTCCTGTCCTCCTAAAATCCATTGAACTTTCCCTGTATTAATCCCATCAAAAATGAAGTTGTTATTTATTTTATGTCACTTTATGTGACACAAAGTTTGTCTTCCTATGTGTGTTCTAATCTATTTAGGGTGCTCTTCCCTCCTTCATCCCAAATGGCTATTCCATTTTTGTATCAGTTAACATAAATTCAATATTTGGTTGTATTGGTTAAGAGTATGGGCTCCAGAAATAGGGCTGGGTGCAGTAGCTCACGCCTGTAATCCCAGCACTTTGGAGGCCGAGGTGGGTGGATCATGAGGTCCGGAGATCAAGACCATCCTAGCTAACATGGGGAAACCCCATCTCTACTAAAAATACAAAAAATTAGCTGAGGGTGGTGATGGGTGCCTGTAATCCCAGCTACTTAGGAGGCTGAGGCAGGAGAATCACATGAACCTGGGAGGCGGAGGTTGTGGTGAGCCGAAATCATGCCACTGCAATCCAGCCTGGGCAACAGAGCAAGACTCCATCTCAAAAAAAAAAAAAAAAAAAGAGTGTGGGCTCCAGAAATATTTTAAGGCTCCAGTCCCAAGCTTATTACATTCTGTGTGATCTTGGGCAAGTTATTAAATTTCTCTGGCCTCAACTTCCTAATCTGTGGTAGTACTTTCTTCCTGAGTTTATCATAGAAATAAATTTCCTAGAACCATGCCTGATGCGTACAAAATTGTAATATATTTAAGCTGTAACTGCCTTTTTAGCATGCTAGCTAACAAGAGCTTTCATTGTAAGTAAAGGATTTGTATTTCAGAAGATTACAAAAACAAAAACATTTTTTAGAAAACAGAAAACTGGAGCTGAAAGATACGTAGTAGAACTGGCATTTATTTAGACTTAAAAATAATTTGCAGTGGAATATAAGAGATGTCTGTGCAGTTGTTTGCAAATCATTTATCTTTTTTTTCTATAAATAATAACTCAATTTCCAGATATGTCTGGTAGTATATTAAGAAGGAACTCCACTGAAATAGCTTTTTGATGGAATCAGATTTTTAAAATATAGTATACATCCATTATCCTTGAATTTTAGTTTTTGTGTATGAACTTCAAAGGTGAATTAATGAAAACATTATACAGCAAGACATTTTAGGCTTATTACTTACTATAATGCCTTTTGGGTCACTTTCTTATAACCTCCATCAACTTTAAAATCACATTTTTATTCCTTTGGCTTACAGTGGCATTTTAGAAATGTGCCTGTTTGTTAATGTGAGTTCCTTTTATTTTAAGTGTAAGGACTTGGATGTATACACATATTTGTGTTTGTGTGTATGTGTGTGTGTGCATGTATATACACACAGCTAAGTCCCTTTTTTAACAGCAAGTCCCCTTGACAATTGAAAAAATGGTAGTAACATAGGATGAGTCTTGGGCTGCTATACCTCAGAAGACTTTGTTTAATATTGTGGCATGGAGCTACCTAATCTTTTCCAATTTGTTATCCATTTTTCTTTGTTACCTGTCTCAGTGATGTCTAATCTCCACAACTGACTGCTACAGGCTTGCAATCTGTAACAGAAACTCAGTCTCAATCTTACATATAATAAAAAAGGAAGGCTGTAAGATTAATGGCCCCAGCCATAATTATAAAGTCCCAAACCACAGACATTATAAGACCTTTCAAAATTTACTCAGGGTTGAAGAAGCTGTGTTAGCACTATGATGTGAAGCTACTGGCCTCTTAGTAAAGGAAACGTTAGTTTATTCAATCTGAGAAGCCCATTGTGTTTTGAGCACTGTTAGGACCTATGGAAAGAAATTGTTCCTTCCCTTAAGGAACTCATAATAATTTTGTCCATCTCAGTTTTCCCATGACAATACTCATTTCTTATTAATTTATATAGGAGATATTTCTATTCTTGGAACTGTCAAGTGGAAGCCAGATGAAAACACAGGTGGCCCATGGAGACCGTACACTACATACAGATTATCAGAATTTCCTTATGTTCATGGTGAAATAGAACTCAAACATTTCTCCTTAAACACTGGCTATTCTGACAGGATAAAATGTGCAAATATGGGAATATTCATTGTCTGTTTTTGTACCTTCTCAAATATTTTGTGTCAGTTTGATACTTTCAGTCCACCAGACAAAACTGTTCTCTCATCTCCAGACAGACAGACACACACACACACACACACACACACACACACACACACACACACACTATCCTAGATGTTGTATTGCACACTTAAGTTACATAATTTTAAAAAATAAGCAAATAATTATTTGATCAGAGAGCTGAATGGAATGAAAAAATACTTCAGGAAAATGGTTTAGTCCATCAATCAAGTAATAGTTACACAATGATGGTAAGGATCAAAGGATAAAAGCTTTGTGGGGAGGGAAGGCAGAAATAGAGAGAAAACCAGGGTTGGGGTTGTGCTGAATGAGAGTGAGAGTTGTGTGAGGAAAAAAGTTTAGAACTGTTGCCATGGGCAAGCCTTTGGATCCCATTTCATGTCCTTTGAGAGTAGCAAATTTCTTTTGCTTGAATTTTAGCTGTTAAACCGTGTTTCTCAAACGTGACACCACTCACAAAGTGAACATGTGGGTGGTTATGGTTCCTCAGGGACCCATTAGCATGTCTGACTAGCAGTCTGACAGATGGAGGTCATGGAGTGGGCTGAGACCCCCACATCAGCGACATCTAATTTTCTTCACTAGTCCACCATTGCTCCATCCACAAGTTTCTGTTTCCCTTTCTGAAACATACCTGGAAATATCTCCTGCCTTCTTTCTCTCTCTCCATGTACACCAGCCTGAACTCTACAAGAGCATGAAGTTCCAGTGGCAGAGTGAGAATTCACTGGAGTTGGGTTATTCGTAACTTCTTGCTGAAACTATGGCTTTTCACGCTTTTGTCAAAGCATGCAGAGATCTTTGAAACCTACTTGTCTTTGTCTGCCATGCCTGTGAAAGCCTCTAGGGGGTCAAACCCTTGCCGCTTCCAATTGCTTGACCTATGGTACCTTACTGATCATTTCAACCCTGTCTGCATAAACATTTCTGTCTCTGGATTACTTGATGTATCTGCCATATCACCTCTACTGACTCTCTCCCCCTTTGCCTGTCTTTGCTGTTCAGCAAAATTTTTATATAATGTGTTGTGATAGAAGAAAAGGGGAACTAATATTTATTAATGCTTATTACATGCCAGGTACTTTGCATATCATGTTCAACTTAGTCATTCCTTCATCAAATATGTGAAGTAGGTATCATTATCTGTATTTTATTAATGAAGAAAGTCAGCTCTTAGGTAAAGTTCTTTACCCACAGTATCACCGATTGCAAATAATGGAGGCTGAAAGGAGATAAAAATGATTTAATAGCTGGTATTTTCCACACTTTACCAGCACTTAGTAAAAAGCTTGTGTTTTTGCATCTTGCCAGCATATAAATGAACACTTAGAGTAGTAAGTGACAATATTGTAAACTGGTTACATACTCAGGAGTATTTTCAATATTTTAGCTTTCCTAAACTATGAGTTCTAAATTGCTATCACATTCTCCTTTAGAAATAAATGCCAAATACTAAAATGTGTTTGTATTTAATTGACATTTATTTTAGATCCATTTACTGCTGAACTTCAATAAATAAGTAATATAATCAAAGTAATTGCCAATTAGAATTAAAATAATGGCAAGAACAAAAGTTTTTGACTAGCAAACATGCTATTTATTAAAAGGGTTGCTGTGCCACAGAGGGACAATGCTCTGACTCCAGTTAAAGGGTGCTTTTCCAAAACGGAAAAAGAATTTCTGATTAAGATGGGGACTGATGGCGGGGCGCAGTGGCTCACGCCTGTAATCCCAGCACTTTGGGAGGCCGAGGCGGACGGATCATCAGGTCAAGAGATCCAGACAATTCTGGCCAACATGGTGAAACCCCGTCTGTACTAAAAAAATACAAAAATTAGCTGGGCATGATAGTTCGCACCTGTAGTCCCAGCTACTCAGGAGGCTGAGGCAGGAGAATTACTTGAACCCGGGAGGCAGAGGTTGCAGTGAGCCGAGATTGCGCCATTGCACTACAGCCTGGTGCCTGGCGACAGAGCGAGACTCTGTCTCAAAAATAAATAAATAAATAAATAAAGATGGGGACTGATTAAACAACCAAATATGAAACTAGAAGGACAGATAACAGCATATATTTTGTATCCTTCTTTGCTGTGGATGTTATATAATGTACTTTAGTTCTGAAACATTACCGTCAAAAATATTTCTAGAGCTCTCATAGTATTTTAGGAAGTGGGAAGATTTTAATTAATCTTAATGAACATTTCTGCCTTTAAAAAAAATTAATAAAAAGGGTGCTTTTCATTTTCTTGCCTGCAAAAAAAAACATTGTGATACTTATGCTATCATGTTGTTGTGAAAATTAAATGAGGTAATGTATGTAAAATACCTAATCTGTGCAGAGAGTAAAGAGTGCTTAAGAAGCATTAGATGACATGGTGAGGTTGATGATATTGATCATGCTGTATAGATTGGATTATGCCATATAGTATGCATCTCCATTTATAGAATAAACATTTAACTCCAAAGTATAGAAACAGAGGGAAATAAGTAACCTGCCTTAGGAATGACACAACCAGTAACAGAGGGAAATTTGAAATTCTAATGTGTCTCATGCCAGATAGACTATGTGTAAGAGTACATATGTGTTGATACTTACATGAAATGTTGATTTAGAACCACAACTGCAGGAATTTACATCGATCATATTAAATATTATGGTTTTAATTTTGGCTCATTATTTTATCCACCACATTCTTCCTAAATCTGAATGATTATTCTCCATAAGAGTATTTACTACCCCTTCCAGATTTGTGTCATTTGCAAGTACGGTAAGTATATTTCAAACATTTTATGCAACTCTGATTCAAAGGTCAAATATGATAGACGTATACAGAAGCTTTTGGCATACTCCTAGAGCCAGGATGTCAATCCAGGCCAACTAACACATCAATACTTTTATCAAATGTTCTGATACATGTGCCACTCATCTATAAATCCACACAACTATTTCAGATCCCATCAGTGTTTTACACAAGGACACAGTGAAAGACATGGTCACATTCTTTCTATTATTTAAGTAATATTTTCTTGAGCCACAAATCTGCTGAAAAATGTGACATGAAATTAGTAGTATTTTCTTAATGTGTATTTTCATTTAAAAATATGTATTTATCTCCTACATATATCCATGAAAATATCTCACAAGGCAAAATAGTTAATTCAATTTTGGTATGTCTGTATGATGGAAGGTAAATCTACCAAAAAATTATACTTATTTAACATCATCTAAAATGTTTAGGATAAAAACATACGGTGAAAATAGCAGATGACAAAACTGTATAAAGTATTATATCATGTTAAAGTGCTGCACACACACACACACACACACACACACTCTTTAAAAATGAAAAACACCAAAATTCAAGGTTGTGAATTTTTTTATTATTTCTTTTTTTTGTTTGTTTTTGAGACGGAGTTTCGCTCTTGTTACCCAGGCTGGAGTGCAATGGCGCGATCTCGGCTCACCGCAACCTCCGCCTCCTGGGTTCAAGCAATTCACCTGCCTCAGCCTCCTGAGTAGCTGGGACTACAGGCACGTGCCACCATGCCCAGCTAATTTTTGTATTTTTAGTAGAGACCGGGTTTCACCATGTTGACCAGGATGGTCTCCATCTCTTGACCTCGTGATCGGCCCGCCTCGGCCTCCCAAAGTGCTGGGATTACAGGCGTGAGCCACCGCGCCCGGCTATTCTTTCTTATTTTTATACATTATACAGCATTTCCAATTTGAACATGTATTAGAGATAAAATCTAGCAAATCCATCTGGAATGTTTACTATTTAAATGTAATGGGTCAGGGAAGTTATGGAGCAGTGGCATCTTACAAAAGCAAGTTAGTGGGTAAACACACTTCATAGGCTCGCGGAGAAGGAAAGAAAGGAAACAGAATAATCCTAAGTGGGAGTGAATCTTCTACATCCTAAGAATCAGTGGGAGATGAGAGTGACAGGAGTAAGCCAGGAGGAAAATACTGAGGCATGGAGGAGAGGGCTATATATCGTAGGTCCTTGAAGACTGTGGTAAGGAGTTTGACATTTACTATGAGACGTATGGCAACTTAGGAGATTTCACGTGGTCTGAATAAAAAGATCACTCTGGCTAATATATTAAGAATAAACTGTAAGGGGCCAGGGTGAAAGCTAGGACACCGGATAAGAGGTTATTGCATTAATACAAGCAAAAGATGATAGTGGATTATATTGCAATGATAGTGGTTCAGTTGGATACTAGATAGATTTTGAAGCTACAGACAACAAAATATGTTCATGAATTTGGATCTGGGCAGTAAGAGGAAAGAAATAAGAGCTGAAGATGACTCCAAAGTTTTTGGCAGAAGCTTCTGAAAGGATTGAGCTGCTATTGACTGAGATGGGAAAGACTATACAGGAATAATTTTTGTGAGTGAAATGGGAAGATCATGGATTCAATTTTGAACATGTGTATTTTCAAGTGCCTGCTAATTGCACAAGTGGAGATATTTTGAAAGCAGTTGGAAGTATAAGCTTGCATATCACAGAGTCTGGACTGAACATAGAAATTTTTGAGAGTGCCAGACTATTCAAGTCATATGGGAATTAAATGAGTTAATATAACTAAAATGCTTAGAACATCCTTGGAAGGACCATCGCTACCTATAGCTGGACAGGTCGTGCACTGCAGACCTCCAAGGGGTTATCCTCTAGATTGGGTACATCTGAAGGATGCTTCTTGATGCCCTTGGTGGCTCTGGCAAGTTCATAGTATGTACTCATTGTTACTGTTGTTATTGGTTGCAAAAAGCTGACGCATCTCAATATATTCTTACATTTTCAGGTAAGGTTTTTCAGTTTGTTCAGACCCCTTGTTTATATACTCAGAAATACATTTGACATTGATTGGAACTAATTCTGTTCCACAGTAGGTGGAATTTCCATATTCTACTTTGTGCTAACAGCTACAAACAGTGGTAATTAATGCTTTCTAAGTGCCTGGTTTGGAACAAATATTTGACAGTATCATATAAAAAAGCTTTTAGTTTTTCAGGGAAAAAAATTAAGATTTTACTATTTTGAGTCATTTTATGTTATTAATAGTATGAATTTCAAAAAGCATTAAGACCTTTTAATGTTATTTTCTTTGAAGTTTATTTCCATTGGTTTTACTAGCTTAAAGGACTTTGAAGGTGTGTTGGAAGGAGCATAGACTATACACAGCCGTAATATCACAGACCAGGTCTTTCCACTCAGTGGGAAATATAATGCGTTTAGTCTGTTCATGTTTATTTCATTTTTGGCATAATATGTATTAGATTATTTCAAACTATTAGTCCTTCTTACAATCACATGAGCTTGTAGGCATAAGTGATAATTGACAATCTTACATCTAAATGAACTATCATCAATTTTTCTTTTAACTGTAAAATTTGTGTTTATCCATTCTACTTAAATCTATATGTAAAAACAGATCTATACTCAGACTGTAAATGAAGTAGCTGGTTGCTTTCGTTTATGAGTTAAGAGATTCTGAAAAATGGTACTCTTATAGGTTTCCCCACCCCAGCCTTCCCAACCTTCTATTTGTAGCTGTGGTTTCTACCACTGTTGTGTCTCCTCTGGATTGATCTATGTTTCCAGAAGGCCTCAGGAAAAATACAAATTTGCAAAGTAAGTTTAGAATCTTCAAACATTTGCACAATTTTGTGCTCAAGATTAACTGGCATGTCTATTGGCTATCTGTCCCAAATCCTGTCTGCGGTGATGCTGGAGGAGATACTGTGTGCTCTGGTCATAGATTAGCAGGAGGGTGTTGAGCCCTTGTGGGAGGGGTAGAAGTGCTGCAGACACTTCTGTGTATTTCACACTTCTGTTTGAAATTAATCTTGATCATATGAGTATATATGCTGTTCTAAAACTTTTGACTGTATAGATTGCTTGACTATCATGATGGTTCTTACAGAAACAAGTTTAGCAAGGTTCACTTTACTTATTTGTTTTTCCTGTACAGTAATTGCTTAATATATTTTGACCTCATAACTCCTGATATAATATATTGTAATATGAAAAATACCAACCATAAACATTTTTAGCTTCATTTGTAACTTCATATTTTTTTTTTAGCAAGTAAGAATACCTGCCCATCTTTCTGTATCAAGATAAATAAAAGTTAAAGTTTCCATTTTATAGTTAGCTTTCAAATTAAGAGGCAGGATAGGAAAATTGAGTTGAGATTGGAATAAAAAGTAAAGTCAGTTTACATAACAAAAGTTATATACATGAATAAACAGTTGATGATTATAACTGTCAGATAAAAACAAGTGAAGTGTTAACATCTGATAAAGAAGAGCAATTCCACATCATAGTAATGCCATTAATTCCTACTAACGTATCATTTGCTCAAATCACTGAGACTTTACTATTATACCGGTAGTTTACAGTAAGTTAAATGTGAAAAACAAAGCTATATAGTTTTTAGTGCTGCTGGGGAAAGATGCAATTTGATGGAAATGTGTCCACAAATCCAAGGTTAAACACTAAGACATGAGAAACTGCTAGATTTTTACACTGCTTGTCTGAAAGTTTGGTTACCAAGCATCTGATCAGTTCTAATACTTAAAGCATTGTCTCCAAATATGTCTATAATACTAACAGGGTTTGGAATTATATGCCAACCCATTATGTCATATATACTTTTGTCATTTTGGAATCATCAGCATCAGAATTCCTGGAAGTGCTTTTTAAAAATGGGAATTCCTGTGCCTCACCCAGACTGTAAAATCAGCGTCTTGCACAGGCTACTCAAGTGTCAATAGTAACTTTTGGGAACCATGGCTCAAAACCATTTTCTACCCAACAAGTCAAACTATGTCATTTTAATGTTCAGAGACGTTGGCCAGCTCCATAATACCCATACAAACTCCATAATACACACACCAAGTAAACTCTAAACTGTTTAGAAGGCTTTCATGATACTTCATGAGCTCGCACTCCAGCTGCTATTACTCATGCAAACTATGCTCAGAAGACCCTAAACAACGCATTGTGGCCCCAATGAGTCATGCTCATACATGCCTCTGTGTTATTGCTTAGGTTAGTTATTTAGCCTGAAATTCTCCTTCCCTCCCCTTTTCTGCTGAACAAACTAGGTTGTTCAAGCAAAACTAAACTGTAGAACCTCCTTCAATCCTTACTTTCTGCTTTATACATGCCTATAGTTTAGCAAATACTATGGTCATAATAGTTACTTGCATATTCCTCTATCTATTCCCTGGGCCCTAAAACCTCCTTAAGGGCAGGATAGTGACATTCGTCTTTTTATCCCCTGTTCCTGAACCCCCACACCAAGAATAGAGACTTGTTTAGCATAGACTTTCAATAAATATTCTACTTCCCTATTTTGAATTATATGGTCACAAAAAAAGTATTGTTCTCTCACTGCTTTCTCTAGTAAAAGTAGTTTTAAGATGTCAAATCTGCCAGTTTTTAAAAAGTGAAAGAAAAATCCAGGGATGTAACTGCATTGCCTTTAGCTAGAGGTGGTTTGAGGATCTAATCTTTTATGATTGCCAATGACTTCATATTTTGTAACTCTTCAAGTGTCCCGGCATATTACTTGCAGAAAGCATTGCAGGGGTAGGCAGTGAATCCCATATCTGTCAGGTGGTCACACAAACAAGCACAATTTCTAGATGAATTTGCGACTCTTAAAATTATAAATGCAGTTCAGGGACTCTAGTTCCTAAAAAAGAATGCAAATGCTACATTTTTATAACATCCTCTGGACAAGCATAAAAGATGAACTTAGTCACATTTGCCAGCTTCCTTGATGAATAATGCATTGTCAAAACAGAGGGATTACCTGTGAATTAAAATAATGCTGATGGGGAATAACCAGAACTTGTTTTTATTTTATTTTATATTTTGAGACAGGGTCGGCTCCATTGCCCAGGCTGGAGTTCAGTTGAGCAATCACAGCTCACTGCAACCTCTGCCTCCCAGGCTCCAGCGATCCTCCCACCTCAGCCTCCAAAGCAGCTGGGACTGCAGCCACAGTGGGCTGATTTTTGCACTTTTTGTGGAGGCAGAGTTTTGCCATGTTGCCCAAGCTAGTCTGGAAATTTGGGGCTCAAGTGATCAGTCCACCTCAGCACTTATTTTAAGTTGTTTAAAAATAGTTACTTAAGCAACAAGTTGTTTAAAATTTTGGTCGGTTTCTTATTTCATCTCTTTGAGTCAGAATAACAGGGCATACTAATTTGACTAATTCTACTATCACTGAGCTATACGGACTATTTTTACACATAGCTGTAAAATAATTCTTGCAGACCGGGCACGGTGGCTCACACCTGTAATCCTAGCACTTTAGGAGTTCAAGGAGGGTAAATCATGAGGTCAGAAGTTCAAGAACAGCCTGACCAAGATGGTGAAATCCCGTTTCTACTAAAAATACAAAAATTAGCTGGACGTTGTGGTGGGTACCTGTAATCCCAGCTACTCAGAAGGCTGAACCAGAGAATTGCTTGAACCTGGAAGGCAGAGATTGCAGTGAGCCAATTATCACATCACTGCACTCCAGCCTGGGCGACAGAGTGAGACTCCGTTTCCAAAAAAAAAAAAAAAAAAAAAAAGAATTATTGCAATAATCAATGGGAAAATGGGAAGAATCATGTACCATGTTGAGACACAGAAGTGGGAAGATTGGGACAGCACTGGCAAAACCCCTAAACACTGCTGTCATTTACATATTCTAGCATCTGACCAATTCCTCTCTTTGTGGCCCTCATTTAAAAAACACACTCTGGGAGAGAAGTACTTTATAAAGCTAATTCACACTAAATACCACAGACATATAAGATCTCTTTTCCACATGAAATCAGGACTCTCGAGGTTAGTGCACGCCTGAGAACAGAGGGCAGGGAGAAAGTCCCAGTAAATTATAGTTAAAATATTTCTTTTTTTTTGTTTTGTTTTGTTTTGTGTTTTGTTTTTGATTTTTTAGACAAACAAGGGACATACTGGAGCCTATACTTACACTCTTCACTGAAATGATCTGGGATGATCTCCTTTTTGATGTCACATGGACGAGTCATTGTTTAAGGAATGTAGCTGACTTCCAATCCACTGGGCATTACATTTGGAATGACCTAGCTTCATCTGCTTTCATCCAACTCTTCTTTCCTGGGCTATGGGGCTGTTAAAAATTTAGACTTATTTCCCTTTCCCTTTAAACCCATATAGGGTGATTATTAGCTACAGAGTAGTCAAAACCCTGCCTTCTTAGAGTTTATTAATTATAAACTCTAAGAAGGCAGTAAACTTGCATGTTTCTGTTTAATACTCTATGTCTATGGCTTAACATCATGCCTAATACACAAAATGAAGAAAGTACTTATGAAATAATCAGGGATAGATGGTTGGAAGGATATGTAGGAGGGAAAGCTCATAGGAAGTTTTGTTTTTTGTTTTTTCCTACGCGAGACAGATCACTACTTTAAGAACTCTTTCTCTACTTCTCAATTATCTGCAAGAATCAAACTAAGGTTACAAGTATAAAAATGTAGTAAATGTATTGATTCATAAATATCTCTAATCAGATATTTTGGTCAGATTTGTAATATCTACTTAATTGTTAATTGACAACATCTCATAACACAAGTGCCATGTCTTGCACCATTTTGAAGAGCAAAGCTGAATTGAGTACTAGGACTGATTCCTAAAGTGTCAAGCCTCTAGAGAGAAAGTAAAATAAAGGTAGTCCAGGCTGAACAGCCAGTTATAGAAGTATAGTCAATTCTGGATCCTCTAGTACATTTGTTGTAACAGAATTCTGAAATGTGTAGGTCAAGTGACCATTCCTCTTGGTTTCCACAGGGGGTGGAGGAAGTATAAAACTGAGTATAATCAAAAAAAAAAAGAAGCAATTGGTGACTTACTTTTATAGCAATAATATTTTTGTTTAAATATAGATAAAAAAAAAAAGAAACTACCAAAAACTATTTCCACAATAGCAAGTAGACAGTCAAGGATAAATTATTTAAACTTGTGTTTTTTGTGTGAGTACTATATCACATTTTCAAATAGGTGGGCCTTCCCCTGATATCTTGCCAAGAACCATCAACAGTATTTTTAGCAACATGCCTTTTTATATTGAATCTAGGAGCAGGTGTCTGGGTGGCAAATTGAAATTTCAAGAATAAGAAATTAAAAACTTAATTCAGTAAGAGAAAAACATTGAGAATATTAAAATATCTAATATAAATTGTGGTACGTAGCTCCTTCCTTCCTCCTTTCTTTACTTTTTCTTTTCTTGTCTTCTATTTGCTTTTATCTTTTCTTTTCTTCCTTTTTTTCCAGTTAGATAGTATTCTCGCCACAAAGAATAAGGCCAAATATTTTACGAGCCCCAAACATAATTAAATAAATCACAGATTAAATGGTAGATTATCTTATGCTTCAGCTATCTTCATTTAACAGACCATTTAATGGATCAATTTAGAAGATTATACCAAATCTAAGAAAACACATTTACATTAGCTACTTTCTTATAAAAAAGTTTGTACTCCAGAAAGTTTTCACTGCTTCCTATTTCGTCTGACAGTCCTTTCTAATTTCCGCTGGTATAAATCAATTTAGATTTATTCGCTTTGTACAAAAGAACTCCTGTAAGTTTTTAATAATAATTATCATTATCACTGATTAAAGTTATATTGTTCAGG
The DNA here is from genome assembly GCA_004027835.1 of Alouatta palliata. NCBI lineage: Eukaryota > Metazoa > Chordata > Mammalia > Primates > Atelidae > Alouatta > Alouatta palliata. Next base: position 169,316 of record PVKV010000077.1, on the reverse strand, counting down.
CCAGATGGAGGCCTTTTCCTGTCAGCTACAATGAGCTTGCATTATGTTGTTATAATGTGTTTGGCTCTAAATAAACAGATGGCAGAGTGACAGGATATTATATACTGGTGATGTCAGCGGCAGTACTTCACAAATGGAATTGCTTTAAATAAACTCTGTTGTAGCAAAGATCCCTGTACTTTTAAGAGGATGACTTGAATTGAACCTAAGTATTGTATTAATTTGGAAATAGTACAGTTTACTTCCTCAAAGGTAGACCATCTGAATGGTCTGAGGTTCAGCCGGAGAAAGTGTCTGTTGAATCAGTATCTTAACTGTGTATGCATTCAGCAGTATAGGCTCACTTAGGCAGTTTCACTGGGGTCAGGAAAACACTCCAGTTTGTAAGAACTTTCTGGTTGAGGAATTAAAAACTTAAAGAGAGTTGGTAACATCTTGATCAGACCTTATTTGATAATATTTATAATGTAGTTAACTTTCCTAAACACTTTGAATGGGAGTATCCTATTAACAATTAATATTAGACAATTGATAAGGTTTAGTAAGAAGCATTTTAGGAAATGTCATAGAAAACATTTATGTTTATGGAAAAAGTTTACTCTTTAATAGATTTTTAACATCTGTTTTTTATTCTAAAAATGAGTCATGTGCCCACAGAAATTTAGATGAACCTATGAAATTCAGAAATAAGATTCAAAGAAAGTCATTTTACATGATTTCTTCTAGCCAATATTCTTTATTTTGAGTCGTGATAGGAATTTCTCTGTAGAACAACTATGTTTGTTGAGGCAAATACCTATGGTAGAAGAAAATGCCACTATAGGAGATTAAGGCTTACATTTGAAAATGCAAATCATGTTAATAAACATTTTAGAAGTATATATTAAATAATTAAAATTAAGCTTTCAAAAATATAGCTTAAATGCATAATTTTATTATTTATTCTGATAAATTTTAATATGTTTATAGGAATATGTTCTTGTTTTCATAGATTTCAAATTATTTTTAACTATTGCTTTACTTTTTAACATGTTGCTTTAGGTAAGATGTGATCTCTGGAAGTTATATCAAGTAGAATAGATCAAGAGAATAATAATGCTTAATAGTCAAATTGAAACTTAATATAATTATTTGCTTTTGATTTTCTGAGAAAATTCACAAATTCATTTATTTTATTTTTCTATAAAATAATAAGACGATTTGAATATCAGGTGGTTGTTCTTTAGTTTCACATATATTTGACATTCAGGTTTTCCTACTTAAGTGGCATTTTATGGCTTATGTTTCCACTCTAGTCTGACATAAAAATCGTTGTAAAGGAGCAGGAGTATTTCCTTTGAGGAGTTACTCCTAGTCAAGGAGTGAAAGATTATAACATGAATGTCCTTTTTCCCTTTTCATGTTCTACAGGTGGTCGTTGCCATAAGTCCTGTACTGGCCGTTGCTGGGGACCTACAGAAAATCATTGCCAGACTTGTAAGTGTTTATCAGTGAGAGCACACAGGTTTGATATGGTCAAGGAATTTTTTTTTAATAATATATATATACTTTTTATTGCATTTTCGGTTTGGGGGTACATGTGAAGAACATGCAAGATTGTTACATAGGTACACACATGGCAGTGTGATTTGCTGCCTTCCTCCCCATCACCTATATCTGGTATTTCTCCCCATGCTATCCCTCCCCAACTCCCCACCCGCCGCTGTCCCTCCCAGCGAGAATGAAGACACAACATACCAGAATCTCTGGGACACATTTAAAGCAGTCTCTAGAGGAAAATATATAGCAATAAATGCCCACATGAGAAGCAAGCAGAGATCTAAAATTGACACCCTATCGTCAAAATTGAAAGAGCTAGAGGAGCAAGATAAAAAAAAACTCAAAACCTAGCAGAAGACAAGAAATAACTAAGATCAGAGCAGAACTGAAGGTCAAGGAATTTTAAGGATTAGTACATTTCATGCCTCTGGTCATCTAAAACATAAAATGAGCTATTGCCTCCTTGTGGTTGATTTGCTTTGGCCCAAGAAAACTACTCAATTTCATTGCTTTCAAATGGAAATTAAGATATAATTGATTCTTAGGTTTCTTCGTAGTTTCTAGGTTAGTGATCTCAACAGCACAGCTTTGATGATATTAACTATATCTAAGAGTTTTAACATCGGTAGAAGTGGGAAATCCAATGTCTGTAAAATAGTAACTCAGTTTCAGGTTAACTGCGTCTCTTGGTCCGTTCACCAACTAGTTATTTCACTATTTACTCAATAGAAAAAGAAAAGGAAAGGAAAAGGAAAAGGTACCATATACCCACTGTATTCCAGGCACTGTTCCAGGTACAGCGACACAAACTTTATGAATTATGGAAATAGTCACCGTTATTGACAGTAATTATTGCCCTTAGTTTATGTTGTTTCTTGGATTAGTCATTAGCTAAAGAAAATATGAAGCTATCATCATTGCTAAGACATATAATAATAAAGCATACTGAATATAAAGAAACATATCTAGTTTTTTCATCATTCTTAATGTTGTTTAATACTCAAATCAGCACTGAACTTTCATGAATCTTAAGAATAAATGATTTCTTTAAAAATGAAAAATAAAATGTCCTATACAAGTAGTAAACACACATTCTTCCTGTAGCAATAAAAATGACTGAAATAAGTTATGGAAAAAGTGTCATGACAAGTTGATATATATTTCCTTATTAGCATAGATGACACAGAAAATATTATTAAAGATTCAAACATACAAATATTAGACATTGTGGAAATTTGTTATACTCTTTGGTGAAAGTTTAGAGATTTCTAATAATTCCCAGTTTACAATATTTGCTAGATTCTATTTTAATAAAGAAATACAAAATAATTATTTTATTGTGAACCACCAAAGAATAAAAATATATGAAAGATATATTTTCAATGATAAATGATTTCTTAAATTTATTAATTTTAATTCATGAGCATTCTCATATGCAAAATTTATGAAATAGGAAAGAGTATAAGGTAAAATAGTATCTCCCCGTGTGGATCTCACCTTTTCCCCCAGCCATCCATAGGCAACAAATGTTATTGGCTATTTTGGTGTACTTTTCCAAAAATAATTTATGTATACCCAAGGAAGTATGCATTCACATTTTTTATTCAAATATTAGCATGTTTTATGTGTTGTACTGCAACTTCATTTTTTCAACCCATGCATGTGTATGAATTATTTGTAGTAATTTCTAGAGGTGAATTAGTAGAGTCATAGACATGTGGATTTGGAAATTGGTAGAGCTCATTAAAATGGAGATCTTGTTTTCTATAGAGTTTGGAACAATTAGCTCTACTGAGAGCAGTGTATATAAATGCCTGTTTCCCTCCCTATTCTTTGGACAAAGCAGTTCATTAGGGAATTTTTAGATCTTTGTCAAAGGGTTAGATGAAAAATAGTATCTCAGTGTAGATTTAAATTAACTTATTTAGTAGAAACAATATTTTATGTCAGGAATGTTTTGACAAGAATTTTAAACAGATTTCTAAATAAGATGAGATTATTGTGTAAAAATCATTTACAACATTTGGAGACATTCATTTAATAGCAAAGAAGTCCAGGCTAAGTTGCACCGCAATGCTTGTATGGGACACTGATTTGGTCACTTGCAGGAAGTCAAGTTATCTAAAATAAAGAAAAATCTGCAACACTGTGACGAAGTGACAAATAACCAAAGAAACTGTGAAAGTGATAGATATCCACTGGTCATTTCCTGGCAAACAAAGCTTCTGACGTATCAAAACTAAAAATTAGATTTTACTCACTCCCCTACTTATTTATTCATTTATTTATTTTACAGAAGGGTCAAAGAGGCTTCTGCAAAAGCCCCTTGTTGTGGCTGAGCCACTCTGGTAGGCCCAGTCACAACTGTCTCCTGGTAGAGGAGGGAAATCTCAGGCCCGTGGGGCTCAGCTAGTATTGTTGAGGGACTCATCATAGATCTGAGGGATGAAGGAGCTTAGATTTGGGAAATGCTGGGGTGGAGCTGTCTTCTGCTGGTGGGAGACTTAAGACACCCTGCTGTCGTATTTTTCCACCAGTGCCAGATACCAAACCAAAATTATTTCCTCCCACCACCTTTCAGATTTCTCCTTTGGTTGCCTCTTGTGTTACTTCAAGGTTTATAGTTTAATTTAAAAGGTAGGAAGAAAAAGGTCTCTGTCATTTTTTCTAGTTCAGAAGTCTCATATAGTGCGTTCAATAATACTATTAATAATTAAAAATTATTTTAATTATTAATTTCATCTGTCTTATTTTATGTGTATTTTTACAGATTACAAAATGCAGTAGTAAAGTTAGATTATATGTATAGATTTTACTGTCGTCCCTCCGTATCACTGGTTTCCACATGGCAGATTCAAGCAACTGCAGATCAAAAATATTTGGGAAAAACAAACTAGGATAATAAACAATTAAAAAATAATACAAATAAAAAATACATTAAAAATAATAAAAGTAAAAAACAATACATTATAACATATATTTATATAGCGTTTACATTGTATTGGGTATTATAAGTAATATAAAGATGATTTAAGATATACAGGATGATGTGTGTAGTTTATACTCAAATATTATATGCCATTTTATATAAGGGAAGTAAACATCTATGGAGTTTGGTATTTATGGGGATCCTGGAACCAATTTCCTACAGATACCAAGAAAGACTCGGTATATACATATTCTATATTATATATACATAGATGGTGAATAATTATTCTCAGATTGAGATATATGAGTAGAAAACTTGAAAATTCCTGTATTTGGGTAGAATGGGAAAACAACATATATGGGTTTTCTGTAACTTTGAAATTTTCCTTCAATTTGTAGAGTGCTAAAAATTCTGAACCTTTTAATTTATTTTAGTAGATCTGCTTATGTTGGGTAAAATTTACAAAAGTTATAATTTCCACCAACATCTCTTATTTTTATAATAGACCACTTTCAAGATAATTGTCAAGTAGACACGTGGACTTCTCTGAAAAATACCCCCTTCTAGATGATCAGTCCCAGTAGGCATGTTTGTTTTATGGAACACTTTACCCCTTACTTCACAGGGCAGTGTTTTTCAGCCAGAAGTGATTTGCCCCACAAGGGACATTTGATAATTTGGGTTGTCACATCATGGAGGTGGGGTGGGAGGGATTATCTTCTGGCACTAGTAAGGTAGAGACCAGAGATGACGCAAAATATTCTACAATGCACAGGAAAGCCTCTCCTACCCCTACCCAAACAAACCATTAGTCAGTAGAAATACAAAACAGTACTGAGGGTGGAGAAATCTTGGAGGGCGGTAGATAATTGACCAGGCTGGGCCAATCAGATTCTCTCTCCAGAGAATTTAGATTTGGGATCCAGAAGTGCTGGTTACACTACGTTAGAAACTTGAACCTGAAGAGATGTTAAAGCTAATTGAGGTTTCCATTTTTGAATCATGTATATTAATAATAAGCAGAAAGAACCAATCGTCAAAGACACTAAAGAATAAAGCAGTCATACAGAGAGTTGAGGAAAGGAAGAATAACAGTTTTTGACAATGTTTACCTCCTAGTTCTCTGGGTTTCATGAGGTCTAGCCACACTTCTGTCCTTAGATGCTGTAAGAAACATGATGTTCTTCTAGTATATTTGAATGAAGTTTTATTACTTGCTACCAAATGCAGGTGGGAGGGAGTCTTGACTAAGAAAATCATCAAGTTATAATTCGTCTATCAAATCATCAGACATGAAGTTACTTAATTCAGCTAATTTTTCAGCATAGAAGCTATCCTTTCTATAATCTAAAATTGGCTTAATGGTCATTGTGCTTACTCCACACAGCCCACCAAATTTAAACCCAATAAATACATGTACCTAATATACACAAATACAAATTTTATTTTATTTTGTATTATTTTGTTTTAGAGAAAATGTCTAACTCTGTTGCCCAGGCTGGAGTTCAGTGGTACAATGATAGCTGACTGCAGACTGCAGCCTCAAACTCCTAGGCTCAAGCAACCCTCTCACCTTGTCATTCTGAGTTGCTGGGACTACAGGCACGTGCCACTGCACTCAGCTACTTTTTTTAATAGTGACGGGAGTCTCTCTTTGTTGCCCAGGCTGATCTCAAACTCCTGGCTTCAAGCAACCCTCTCTCCTTGGCCTTCCAAAATGCTTGGATTACGGGTGTGAGCCACCACTCTGGCCAAATTTTAGAATAGTTTACAAATTAACATAGAACTTTATTAAACATTTCCATTTTTAAAATTCATATTCATAATATTTCTGTGAGTTAAAAAGGGAAGTTACATTAACCTCATTTTACAATTGAGAAAATATAACTAGAGAAAATGATTAAAGGGTGAAATTTACACAGCTAAATACCTGCAATTTTAACCTTAGTGTTCTGAATCTAAAGACAACTGTTTCCTGGATACCATATTTTATAGCACAGTTTAGTAGTCAAGGATGTTGGATTTGAAATTAGCTGAAAGATACAAATCCCAGTTGTTTCCACCTTCTATCATGGGAAAATGACTTCATCTTTTAAAATATCATTACCATGTCTATAGAATGGACATAATTATACTTAACTGAGGGTTTTTTTTTTTTTTTTTTTGGCAGGGGATGGAAGGTGAGGGGCACAATGAAACTCAATACAACGAAGCAGTTGAAGGGCTTAAATAATTTTTAGCATATCCCAAACACAATCAATAATAGCCGATATTCTAATAAACTAAAAAGGATACTGTCAAAAAACTTACCCCAATTTGAATCTGAATGAATGGATATGGAAGGCAAACTCCTGTAGACCATTTCCACCTTGTGAAGTCTACTGACACCTGGTGGCTGGGAAATGGAAAAGCAAAAGCCCTGGAGTGGGGTTGGAGGCTGCTTGTCCTTGACATTTGTTCCTGTCCTCCTCTCTCTCAGTCTGAGCTACTTGAAAGTGAAATTACTTTTCCATATTTAAAGAGCCCAGCATCCTGAGGCAAAAAGTATTTTGGAACTACTCAAAAGTATGCTTATTGTAAGACCAGAATTTTAGAATTATGTTATATTATTTGAGAATCAGATCTCATGAGAGATTCCATAACAACATGAGACCTCCAGAGATCCCACAGAGTTGTAATATACATGATCCATTTTTTAAAAGTAAATTATTTTAGGCTTTCTCTAGATTGCCAATGACTCTTCTATTATTTAAAACATATTATTTACTCTTAGGTCCACAAAAGATACACATATATCTGACCCTAGCTTAACTTTTAAAAATCAGAAAACATGCTATGTAAGTTTTTGACAATACTCTGCTTTTGTGGATTGACTACATAAAAGTACATTTTAGGGTCTGAAAGATATAATCGTATGTTATTTACAAATGAATTATTTCTCTATAACTAAAATAAATTCACTTTAGTGAACGCTTCTCTGAAAATATTCAGCTTCATGATTCACCAAGTATTTTGTTATTTTTTGTGGATAATTATTCTTTGAGACTTTTCTTACATTGGGAGAAGGAGAAAAAAGCATTTAAAAGCTCCAGACCTCAGCTAAGAAATCTGAAATGAAGCATATATTTCATTTACTACACCTTATCAGTGCTGACATCTTCCCACAGGTGTCTCCTAGCAAATGTGCTGGGAGTTATCCTCTTTGTCACTAAATGGTGAGAAGCCATGCTAAAGACAAATGGCCCAGGCTCTGGGAGAACAAGTTCATGAAAATGAATGACTTGTTAGGGTGAAATGAAGCAAAGAGTGGTGATCGGACTGAAAACATCTCTGAATAGAGATACAGAGAAACAAAGAAGCTGGTCACAACAAGAGTGAGCTTGAGAGGTCTGTGGGAGGCCAGAGGTTTTAAACAGAAGAAATGAAGAAAAGGTTTTTGTTTCTGTTTTTAATAGATTTAGCTAAGTGGAAGAAGAATGTGAACAAACTGACAACTTACTACAAACAACAGTTCACTATGCAAACCTACCAGACAGAAATTTCAGTAAAATTTTTTATATGCTTAATAAAATGTAGTATATTTTTAGTAAAATTTAGTAACATTTTGCAAGTTATTTTGTGTGCTTGTTTGGGTGCCACAGTTAGTTTGATTGCATGTTAAGTAATTTAATTGTTCCTCCATAGCATTTAAGTATATTCAGATTAGAAACTGTGAAAGTAGTAGCTGTTTTAAAATGTGTCCCTAACATATGAAATATTTTCTAGATAAATTCTTTAAAAAACTCATTCAACTTAAGGAATTGTATAAATATTAATGTAAGTTGATTGCGCTTGTAAAATCTAACCTAGTGTTCCCCTCTTCCTGTGTTACTCATATGTCTGGTTTTCTAAAACATCATGAATTTATTCTCCTTAAATCCTTCTGGATGTTACAGCATCATGACCCTATAAATCTAACAAGAATATTTCTCACATAGTTGCAAAGGGTCAAAATAAAACTTACGATTGGACACTGAGAGCTACGTTACATGTGGAGCAGTGACTCAAACTTGAAAGTACTTTAAGCTCAGTTAAATCGTGGCTCCACTGCTCCATAGCATAGCTTAAGTAAATTGATTCAGTGGATTAATGTAGTCATGTCAGGGGAAACAAACTTATCTGCCATGTGAAGTCTGAAGCTTATAGAAGTATTATTTAGCAGGCTTACCAGTAAGAATGACAACTCTCTCTGTTCATAAGAACGGAATCCTAAGGTCTGAGCTCTGTAGATTTAGGTATGAGAGAGACTAAGCTTTAATAAATAAATAATAATGATTAAAGAAACAAAGTTATCTCTGTCCCTGCAAGATATATGGAGTACACTTGTCTCATTTAAAGTAGATACTGCATGTCCTTTTTTATCTTTAAGCACAATATCAGGCCAGCTCTCTCCAGTATCCCATTATCAGAAAGGGTGGCTGTTTCATTTTATACATTCCTTTTGTCCTCCTAGACCTGGTGTTTTCTCAGTTACTGCATTTTGAGTGAGGAGGGGGAAAAGGCACATATCCAAATATTACAGTTTGATTTTCCTGACTCTTGCATACATTTTGCATGAAAGTAGTCATAATTGTGAAGTTTTCTAGGCTGATAACCACTCAGTACGCTCTTTAGTTTTCTAAGTTTCTTTATAAGTGATGTTTCTTGCTGATAAGTTGATTGAAAAATGTGAGTTTGACAATGTTAAAAACATTATGTGTTGTAGGAATTGAAATACCACAAAATTAATGAAAAAATGAATAGTTTAACCACTGGAGTGAACAGATATATTTCTCTCCATTTGAATGTCATTAAACTGAGTATTGCATTACTTTAACTGAAATAAAATTTCTTTTGATGGGATTTACCCCTTACTTCTTACTTGCTTATAATAGTCTTCCGAGACTATCATAAGTAATAGAACCTGCCAGGTTACCTCAAAATCTTTTCTTAATTAAAAGTAGAATAATAGTAAAATAAAGACAAGCACTGTATTTGTTTTGTTGTCGATACTTGTTAATATGGGTATTACTACATTGGCAAAATAAAACCTTGTCCCAAACCACATTTTATGTTATTTACTGTTTCCATACAGATATTATAGAATATGCTAGGAAAATTTAGAACTTATTTAGCATTTTCCTCAATAATTTATTATGCTTGGGCATGAAGAAAATTGCTTTAACATTTGCAATATATTAAAAGTTTCAGTTTAATAATAAATGGGAAAAAAAGCAAAACCTTACCCTGGCTTATGCATTTTATTTATTCTTAAGAAAAAATGTTAGAAATATATACATCTCCTTTTATTTATTCAAAAGTACATCTGGAACTGCTTTGAAGCAGAATATTAAAATCTAAGAAAGTGATTACGTATTTTTGTTCCTCAAAATTTCAGCAAGAAATGTTGCAGTTCAAAATTAATTGTATCTTTTGCCATGAAATTTTCAAGTTTCCTGTAGATTGTGAAACCAAAATGACAAATTATGAAGATAATAAACTAATTATACTCATACACATGCATGCACATATAATTTGTCTAAAGTGTAATTGTATTTACATTCTTTGTGGAACAAATGTTTAAAAAGAAGGTGCTGATGTGGTAAATATCCAATTAGAGCAGAGAAAAACAAGTGGGAGCTAATGGGGAACAGAGAAAGAGCTCAGCCAGCAGGTCCCATCAATCAGGATAACAGCGAGCCTTTGTAAACGCCAACATCTTTAATTAAAACCCTTGTATTTTACTAATAACTTTGTACATCCATAAGCCTTCTTATTGATTTCAAGTATTCCCATTTTTCTTTTTTGGATTTATAGTTTCTGGAGATATTGTAAAATTAAAGCAAACATTAGAATGAACCAATTACTTGTATACATTGAACATTTCAGAAAGTGCCCCAATAATTTACTGGTAGAAAATGAGAAAAATCTTCCCTGATGTGCTCTTCATTTTGACATAAGTTGATAATTATTGTTGTAATTTAGTGATTTTTCTCTAAGATTTAAAAGAACAAGTTGTTTCATTTTAACTATGAGAGATGTATATATTTGAAATGCTCTGTATATTACAGTTTAATGGGATTCAGAAGATATTACTTAATGCCAAGCCAAGGGCCTCAGGGGTATAAAGGAATATATAAAATTGTTCCTGTTCTGTGGGCATGCTGTGGGTGAGATACAAGACAAAGGTGAAGAATATTGGAAATGATCAAAAAGAATATTAAACTGGGGACATTAGGTAGCTAGAGATGCAGTCCTACCTCTAACTCAATTTCAGAACTTCAGTTTCAACAAGTTCCTCTGTCTGTCTATCTATTTATCTATCTATATATCTATCTATATCTATCTGTCAATCAATAATCTAGTGTATGTGTATGTATAACTACACACATAGTTATAGATGATATAGATACAGATATAGATATATTGGGAGAATGCAAACTGTGAGGTGTTGTGCAGGCAGCTATTCTAAAGAGAGAAATCAGAGAGTGAATACTTCACATCTGAAGGATTATTAATAGGACATTGAGAATAACAGTTAGATATATCTGGAAGTTCTACCAATAACATAATTTTGTTATTTTGATAGTGATGACAACTTATTTTCAATTATTTGTGTCTTCACAGCAAAAGAGCTGACTGTCATTAGAGTAACTATATTTGCCTATCAAAGAGAAAATTTCAAAATTACCTGCATGTTACATGCTTCTGATGAATAGGACACCTATACTGTTCTGGCTACAAAAATGGAAAGAAGTGTGAGATTTTATTCTAGGAACAGCAAGCACTTACCTACCACTCTCATGGTTAAAGAATTTAGCAAGTATGGAGAAAGATATTCTCCTTAAAGTTCTACCTTATAATTATCTGAAATGTATTATCTTCTATTTCAAATTAATCAGTTTGATTAAAGAAATAGTTAAGTAAACAGTATAAGGATGAAAGATGATAAGAAAGGGTAACTGGATACAGATCAACTTCTCTTATGCCAAGCCACATTTTTTCCCATTATTTTAGAATAAGTGTGAATTCTCTAAATATAAAACATATAAAGATTTCATTTCTCAAGCCAATATAAATGGTATATATTACTCAACAATTTATAATATTATCATGGCTACATCTCTCCATTACCATGGGCAGTTTCCAAAGAAATAATCACTATATTAATTTATGATGAGTTATAAAAGCATAAATATTAAAAAAATAATTTGTACATATTAATATTTCACTGAAGACAGTTATTTTTTATCTATCTAAAATCTTTTTGCCCATGAATTTTGTTATAATGGAGTTCATAGAGCATAATGACCACAAGAATACCTACAAGTTTTGTTCTAATTTCAGTATTTCTTGAGTAACTGTCACACAGGATGATTATTTTCCTCTATAGAAAGGATATTGTATGTATTTAAGATGTATGTAATTACATTCACTAGAAAATGGAGGGAATGAGGGAACAGAAAGAAAGACAGATTCTGATGTTAACAACTAGTTGCTGATAATTTAAAAGAAAAACCAAACTGCAATATTTAACCAAGACATAACCACAAAATAAATGGAGAATTACTGCATTCTAAGATAGAAATGCTCATGCTATGAAAATGTCAGTTCTTCTAAAATTAAGCTATATTTTTAACTATCTTTAATCGATTACCAATGTTTTTTAATCGAATAAAAATAATCTAAAGAATCTCTTAAAAATACATTTAATAAAATAACCAGATGTTTGAAAAAAAGAACTCTGTGGAATGATTTTCTCTATCAAGTATTAATGTTAAAAAGCAGTAACTGTACAAACAGTATAGAATTGGTTCAGAATGGGATTGTTTCAATGAAGTCTAACAAAGTCCAGATGGAGGCAAATGTCTATAGTAATTTAGGTTTTACAAATGTGACATTTTTTAAAATTGACAAAAGCATAGATTATTTAACAAAGAGAGTATGAATAAATGGTTCATATATGGAATAAGATGAAATTAGATCCCTATAATAAAACAAAAGACATAAGACAGATTGTACATTAAAAGTTTAAAGAGCATGAAATAGACTATAGATAGTCTATATGCAGATATACCTATATAGACTGATGAATTATAGATTAAAAAATTTAAAACATATAACTGAAAGTACTAGAAAAAATAGAGATAAAAATTACAGGATGATGACTGTCTTTTTAGACCTGACGTAACAAATATAAAATAAAATATAAGAAAAGAATCATTTTCTGGCCAGGCACGGTGGCTCATGCCTGTAATCCCAGCAGTTTTAGGAGGCGGATCACTTGAGGTCAGGACTTCGAGACCATCCTGGCCAACATCGGAAAACCCCATCACTACTAAAAATGCAAAAAAATAGCCAGAAGTGATGGCGGGACCTGTAACCCCAGCTACTCGGGAGACTGAGGCACAAGAATTGCTTGAACCTTGAACCGGGGAGGCAGAGGTTGCAGTGAGCCAAGATCGCACCACTGCACTCCAGCCTGAGCAGCAGAAGAGATTTCGTCTCAGAAAAACAAAAAAAAAAAGGAAAAGAAAAACAGATCATTTTAACTGCATTATAGTTAATTATAGTTTTGTATTTTAATTTTAATAAAATTAAAAAGACTTGAATATTTATACAAGAAATCTGCAAAAAAATGGTTGACATTACTTATAATCAACGATGTACAATTTTATAAATTAAAAATATATTCAGATAACTCCTGGTAAGAATGAAAGTATGGAGATTGGAACAGTATCAGTTATTCTTGGTAGATTATAAATAGGTAAAAATCACCATGTTGACTAATTGGTCATTGGTGTCAAAGGATTTAAAATATACATTTTCTTGAACCACAAAATGTATTATTTTAACACTTACATGATCATATGCACAAAATGAATGTTAAATAGTGTGTATTATAGCAGTATTTACAATAGTAAAAAAATATAAAAATGTAATATCTTAGAAAGCTGATTCAGTTAGGGCATATTCATATAATAGTATAATATAGAGCTTTGAAAAATAATACAGCAAAAGCATATTTATGCTTCTACAGAAGACTATTAATGGTATAATATTTAGTTAAAAATACCAAGCTATAAAGCAAGATAATAACTATCTACTTATCAATTACTTAACAATACCAAGAGCCAATATTTATATAATGTTCACTGTATATTAGGCACTATTCCAAATTAATGATTTTCCATAATCCATAAAATCTTTGTAACAGCTTTCTGAGGTAAGTACAATTGTTATTTTTATTTTATAGATGAAGAACTGAAGCACAGAAAGGTTAAGCAATGTGTCTAATGTAGCACAGCTATTATGTAAAATCAAAAGTAGCTGTCGCGTAAAGTCGAAATTACGTAAAGTCATCTCCAAAGAACTTCCTTTAGTTGTCCATTATGCCAGTGTTGTGCTAACAGCTTCACATGTATTATCTCATTCCAAACTCATAATCATTTCAGTATATATTGGAAATAAGGTCGGAGAGACAAGAGGAAGTGGGGCAAGAAAAAGTTCTGAAGGAGGAGAATAAGAGATTTCTTCATGTAGAGAAATGTAGATTCATGAGATAATTTTTTGGAGGCATAAAAGGAGATTGTGTCCCCTTCCTGGATCTGAAAATTATAAAGATCTGAGGTATTTTGAATTACTTTTGATTGTGTGTTTTGTGTTCTCTTAACTGTCATACTAGTGTGAAACCATGATAGGGAGGTTAAGCATTCATAGAGACTCAAAAGTTGGCATTGGTTATTGCTGTAGTAAGAGGACAAGTGAATTGTTTTTAATTCTACATATCTGTATTATATTTCCCTGAAAATAGATACTGCATATATAATTTCAGAATTTTAAGGAAGGAAGTAACAACAAATATAATAAGTAATACCCTCTTTATTGCGACATGACTTTTTTGGTAAATTCTGAGGCTTTCCAAACTTTTGTACTGATCAGAGAGATTATAATTTCTTTTATCAATATATTATTCATGCATAAAAGCTTTAATATCTATAGATTATATTATTTTCTATAAATATATTGCTTGGAGAGGATCCAAAAAGTTATTTCATATTGACCCACAATTTAATATACTGCCATGTAGGAGAAATTCAGACAGAATGATCCCAAATTTCCAGAAATAATGGTAGGAATAAAAAGCACAAGCCACTGAGAATAGTCAGTCTCAATGGCACAATTCTGAAGATAAGGCAATATGGCAGGCAGTATTGTGCAGTGATTTTCCATATCCTCTGGGATCCAAAAACTTAAGAAAAAGGAAATTTTATTACCAGTGGCTCTAAATTCCTGAATTCGTTAGAAGACTATTTTGCTGCACATATTAAAAAGAGCACACAGATTGGTTTCTTTAATTTCTAAATTTGACCTTTGTTCATGCAATAAGGCAGTGGTTTTAGATTGCTGGTTGCAGCTTGTTAATAGATTATAAAATCACTTCAGTGGACCCTGCCCCAAAATGAATTTTCATTGAAATAGGATAGATTGAAATAAAATAGAACAGATTAGATTAGAATAGAATAGAATGGAAAAGGCAGTATCAAAATGCTCTTGTACTAATTAGGGTCAATATTATTCCTCAAAACATTTCATCAAGTATGTACGTACTGAGCCATGATAATACAATGTCATTTGTCCTGTAAATTTTAATTTAAAAAAGAGTTTGAAAAACACTGCAAAGAAGCATTATTTGACTTGTAGGAGGACATGATTATCTTTTTTATTTCTTTTTTTGAGACAGAGTCTCACTGTGTTGCCCAGGCTGAAACACAGAGACACAATCATAGCTCACGGTAACCTTGAACTCCTGGGCTAGTGTTTTCCTCTGCTAATATTTTGGATAGGTAACTAAAATAAGTAAAAGAAATAAGGTAATTTTTGTTTTTTGGGGGGTTTTTGTTTTTCTACAGGGTTAGTTGTGGAAATGTCTATTATAATGCACAGTGATTTTTAAAATTTGAATAACGACTTTTGCATATTTCTTGGTTGGTGACAGATCGATGATATAATTATTATAAT
This sequence comes from Alouatta palliata, assembly GCA_004027835.1. NCBI lineage: Eukaryota > Metazoa > Chordata > Mammalia > Primates > Atelidae > Alouatta > Alouatta palliata. The sequence continues at coordinate 153,808 of PVKV010000077.1, read as the reverse complement.
TTTTTTACTACTTTATCTGCAGCCTGTCATTTATTGGCAGACTGTAAGGTGCAGACCTCAATTCTAATTTTTAAAAATATTCTTAAAAAACACTATAGGCTTCTTACACAGATTCATATTCTTCGTTTATTGCTTTGAAATAATTATCTACAGGCCTGTAAGGAATATGCAAAGTAACTTATACTAACCCTCAAGAATATTTTTATAGTTAATGTAACAGGGTAATATTTTTTGAATCCTGACTCACAAACTGTGGAGATGCTAATAGCCTATTAAGAAGGGAGAATTTCCCTGATGGCCACGTGTAGTTTAAAATCAGCTTTAAGATTCCTCAATGAGTCATCGATCATGTCTTTATAAAACAGGTTGAATAAAACTTCATTAAATAAATGAGTAAAGCAGGTGGTAACAATGAATGGATTAGACAAGATCCCTTACCTCTTTGAAATAACTAACAATATTATCATGTCATAGTCCATGGGTCACCAGGGATTTATCAGGTCTAACCTGATTAGTAGCTGCCAAAATCTAAGCCTACTCTTATTAACTGACTCTGAATGTCATTTTCATTAAGGACTGTACAGGTATTTTCTGTGTTTTCCAGAGAGAACTACAGAGTTGATTGCATTTTGGATTAAACACTTATTTTACCTATGGAGTATTTACTTCATGGTATGTCCTGGTCAGTTTATCTAGAGTAACTATCACCAAACCAATTGGGAATTAGGAATACAAAAAAAATAGTTATATTTTATTTTGTGTTGTAAAAATGTGTATGATTGTGGTCATTTAGAAGCCAGATACTTTTTGATAATTCCATTTTGCTAGGTCTAATTATTTTTTTTCACAAAAGACCTCTGAGAGCCTTTTTAAATATGTTAGATCATACATTGTTGTTGGCTTAAAAAATTGAAAAGTCTTTAAAGTGCAAAATTATTTTCCTGTAAAAATTAGGATACAGGCTTATGATGAGGCCTTACTCTGTGAAGCAACAATTTTTGACATATTTTTTCTGTGATGTAATGTGAAATAGGAAAGAGCATTCTAGTTTAAGATCAACCCAGCTCTGCTTCTGCCTTTCCATCTATGGGAACCTTTTATTAGAAATAAGAGAGTGCCCTAGAGTAGAAGTTTGGAAATATTGGCTTATAAAATCTACTTCTAAAAAAACCAAATAAAAAATGAATTTTCTGACACCTTTCCCCAGACTTAGTGAGTCAGAATTTAGGAGATGGGCCAGACATCTTTATTTTAAATCTTTCTATTTGGCTTTTAGAATCTACCTGCCCCTGGACACACAAATATGTTCAATTATTCACTTTTGGAAGAATGAATAACAATGTATAGTTTGGCATTAGTTTCATTGAACCTAATTTTTTTACACAGTTTAACATGCTGTATAAGTAATGCCTTTTCTTGGATGGTCTGTGAGCTTTATGTGTTTCACTTCAAGAGTATCCCATTGATAGCTTTCTAAAAGCATGTTACACAACCCAAAGTGTTCAGTTTTTTAGTCACAATTTTATCATTCATAGGAATAAACATTGAATCTTAGAGCTAGAGGGTACCTCTGGAGAACATTTCATCAAGCCTCCTGTCTTTAATTAAGTGGATGTCTAACACATTTAGAAGAGATTTCCCTTAAAATACTGACAAACACTTAAGAAGCCCATTACAGTGTTTTTATCCTGGTAATAATCAATAATTCTTCCTCACATCCAACCCGTATCACCTCTATTTTAACCCAAGTATTTATCTTCTAGCTCAAACCATGAAGTGTGTAACTGAAAAAGTGTCATAAAAACACTCCATTCAAATACTATCTAGTTAATAAACATGTGTTTTATGAACACAATTAGTCAAAATTTTGTCAACAAAAATAAAGGCAGCATAGAGGTGTGAGTCTTTGAATAAAAATTGAAATAAATTTTTAAAAATAAAATAAATATGCTTTAAAATGTGCTTAGCAATGGAATTGCGGGTTGCCCCAAGATGCTTTTCACTCAGACAGCTGCTGGGTGAGAGAAGGGAAGTTTTCTGATACCTCATTTATCCATAATGTTTGCCTTCAGAACCAGTGAGACAATATTTCTATTGAAAATATAGATTGTTTCTCCCCCAAATTTTCCTGTCTGCTTGCACATCAATTTTTGTTTGATTTTTCAATTAGTGATAGAGAGCTTTACAACACAAATAAGAAATTAAAGCAGTCACTGTGATTAAGTTTCAGACAAGGAATTCAGTCAATCAAATGATATAAATGACTTAAAATTCTCAACTCTAAATTGAATACTGGAATCCTCGGGAGCTTATTAAAACTACCAAAGCTCCTAGAAAATTGTCAGTGATTTTGATTTAATAGGAACTAGGTGATGCTCAGGCATTGTATTTTTTAAAAATACTCTATATTCTGCTACTCAATATGGGGTCTGTAGATGAGTAGGCAGAGACATTACCTGGGAGCTTATTAGAAATGGACAGTCTTGGGACCCACTGATACTGACTGAATGAAAATTTTTACTTACAGAAGAATTCCAATATTCAAGTTTGAAAGACTCTGTTAAATGATCTAATATACAACCCAGTTCAGAACCACTGGGTAGAGGATGAAGAGAATCAAAAGGCACTGAAGGAGAGAAGATAGAGGAGATAAGGAAGGAGATAGGGGAGGAGAAGAAGGTGTCAGAGTATAAAAAGACACAAAGACTTTGTATTTATCCTTATTTCTATAGTTAATGGGGGAACAGAGATCTTTTTGTCACTGTGATGTCAGTGCTCTGTTTTGCATTATTTATGAATATTCTTCGTCTTTTTTGCTATTGTTGCTAGGAAGCAACAATAAGTGTTTAATTAGTAAATTGCCAAGCTTCTTCAAGTAAAATAAATTTGTTCCAAGGGAGTAATTTTAATCACAGTATTGATAATCATTATATTGAAAGAAGTAATTTAGCCTTATTTCTCATTAGTGAGATACTGATAAGATTAAGCTACTTAACAATTTTTTAATATTTTTTGACTTGATAAGATATTCTCTCAGCAGTATTGGCTTACCATGAAATATTTGATTCCTTTAATGTTACCCATCTAATTCTCATGGATATTTTGAAAGAATTCACATTCCCCATGTCATGTTTACTGACCCTAATATAAGGAGTTCAACATCCCAGGTTTTACATTTTATATTAATCACATTTAGTGCATATCACCAATGATTAAGCTAGTTAAAACTGGACCCAAATATTTTAATGCACCCAGTGAAGCAACTTAGAAAGGATACTAAATACAAGAAAAAAATGTAATGAAATATTTGGGCAAGGACGGAATTAATAAAAACCAAAGCAATTAAAAGTTAATGTTCCTATAGAGGCTGACTTATCTCATTGATTTCAGGAATTTTTGTTTGTTTGTTTGTGTCTACATCAAAATAAAATATGAGCATAATTTGATGAGTTTATTCACATTAAGTAAGTAATGCTTATTAATCAAAAAATGCTACTAAATAAACTTGCTCTATGATATCCTTCCTCTTGTCCTGCATGTAGCCTTGAGTTGTGTAGAGGAATATTTTCTTTCTTGATACAAGTCTCATATAATCATATAAAGAAATATTTTTTAACCCCGTCACTGTTTAGAAATCAAGCTTATTGTTTGCATGTGTGTGTGTGTGTGTGTGTGTGGTTCTTTTTTTTTGCCTACCTTTTATATGTCTAAATGCTTCATGCTTATTGAATTTTCATTTGGAATTAAGGGATGTAAAAATCTTGATGGTGAAACACCCTATATTTAATGTTGAATGTAATTTACTAAAAGAAATCAATTATAGACTATTTTTGGAAAATAAAAACCATAATTCCCTTTTAACATGTTAAATAAGTGTAGAATGTATCTGCATTTGGATAATAATTTAGAGGAATTTTTTTAATTCCTCTAAATTATCCTTTAATGTTTCTAAAATGGAATATAATATCTGAAATCAAAGTGCCCTGAAAAAATATGAAATATTTGACCACTGTGAGGAAAAAGTTGCTATTTTCAAAAATTTAAAGTTAATTCAACACAAATGATCAAATAATTTAAAATGTCTTAATAGTTCCATAGTATAATAATTGCTATGGAGTCAAAGATTGTACTTTGTTGGATTATATTTGTAACATAGTATTTTCGTATTTAAATAGTGTACTCAGAAATTTTAACATGAATGTTTAATAATTAATTTTAAACTAAATTCAGGGTTACTTGTCTTATCATTATAATTATTTTCTGCATTAATTTTCTCATTGGCAGGAAAAACCAAAGTAAATAAATAGACACTGAAACATTTTGTCTAGTTACTTTAAATCACTGTAGAGTTAAAAATAAAAAGTAGCACTTAGACATATCTGTCTATGATTAAAATATGATGTGACTTATAAGATTGTTGACTCCATGCTATTGTTTCCTAGCCAAGTAATAGCTGTCAAATAGAAGCAAATTGATAAACTGTCCTGTGATAACACATTTCAAATCTAGTAATTTATTTATTTAACATATGTCTGCTGTTTTAATTAGTGACTGTTGATACATCAGAGCACTTTATTGAATCTGGAAGAGAAGAATTGTGTTTGAATTTATTCTGTACAAAACTGTCTATTAAAAGTATTTCCTTTAGAAAAGTTTCCTTTACATTGTATGAATTGCTAATTAGGGCATCTAAAATATACTACTTGGTTAAAAGATAGAAATATCAGTATAAACATAATATGTGACATGAAGAGTTAATGAGTGGATATAAATTGTTTGGGTACATATGATATATATATATCATATGTAGTGTGTATCCAATATAAATATAAATAAAACTATGTAAATACCAATTACAGTTCCAAACATTGCAAACACCAAGAAACAAAATAAATGTAATAAATAAGTTGTGAAGTACGTTAGATGGTAATTGATGCTGTAACAAAATACAGGAAGGAAGGGAGATGAAAAAAGGAAAAAGAAAAAAGAAGAGAAAGGTTCATAAGGAGTCAGTTAATTGGGAAAGATTCAGTGTTAAACAGCAGCAGACTTTACTACAAAGGTGTGATTTGATCAAAGACTTAAAGAAGGTGAAGGGACAGGCCAAGAGGATTTATTATGTAGAATTTTGTACCAGAATACTAATAGAAGAAATAATTTATTTTGAAGTTTAATGTAACCCAAATTGCAAATACAAAATATGCCTTCACAAATCCAGATGTAAAAACTTTATTATTTTCCAAATCTTCTATAGGCTTATGGTAAAAAATAGCATGTAACCTTATTTTTACAAAATAAAAACATGACAGAGGGTGAGTCCAAGTGCCATTTTAGTTTAAACTATATTTGATGTTTGCATTGATTGTACTGAGTAGAGAATAATTAAGTAACATCAAATAGAATAATATTCTTCATATTCAGTATTGTGCATTATTTTATGAATACCATCATCATGTTCAATGGAAGAGGATCAAAAGTAAAAATATGAAATCATGAAGTAATCAACAGCAGAACTGAAGGAGCATTTAAATCTAATAATGGAAACTAATAATAATTTCAATTTATATGTATTTTTATATGATCTGTTTCTTAGTATTTTAATATTTGTCTATTTGTATTTCTTGGTGACCTACTTCCTTAACTCTCTATATCTTTTTATCTCTCTGACAGATATATTAAGCACCCAGAAGATACTGCCATTGAGTTAGCAATATACGACTTACCTATTTACTTGGAGGGGATACTTACTTGTATTGTGTATTAAGTAACAAACTTTGTATTTATCACTGAAGATTAAAACTTAAGTAATACAATAAACTTCAATAAACCCATAGTTCAGTGGGAGTTGAAGCAAACATGAAAAAAATACAATGTATAAGTGCAATAAAAATAAGTTGCTGAGCACTGTGACTATGTGAAGCACTTTATACCTCTATATTTATCCTGAATCCTATTAGATGGGTACTGATACTAACTCCATCTTAGAAATGGCGAAGTAAACTACAGAATGGTTAAATAACTTGCCCATATCACATGGATATATTTTGGATTTGAACCTATATCTTCAGACTATCTAGGCTGCTGCATTAACTTTATCTTCTTGCTTGTTCAGAAGCAAGAGTGAGAACATAACTCAGCTAGAAGCTGTGTCTGGAAAGGTTTCAGAGCAAGTATTTCTTACGCTGAGAAGCTAGGGAAAGTTTTTAACATGGAGAAATGCCTTGTGAAGATGCAATGAGAATCACAGCTGAATTGCAAGTGTTATTTCTTTCTGACTGGATGTGAGAAACAGAGTTAGAGTAATGAGATTCCTGGAAGGGTAGACATGGTGGTCAACTTATGGAGGACTTTTGTCCCTTGCTAAAGGCTTAATCCTTAGTACCGGGATGGTCAGAAGTTTCATACTGGGAATCAACACTGATTTATAGGTGTTGTTTTGCAGTTTCAAGCCATTACTTTTAGGGCATTGTGGAGGATTAACTGGAAAGAAAAGATGAGATCTGAGACAACTTTTAGAACACTATGTAATAATTTAGAGATAGGCTTTTGAATAAAGTTGGAATAGAGAGGAGGGAATGTACTGAGAAATATTTAGGAAACAATTGCTAATACTTGGCAATTTTATTAGGTATGAGAAGTGATGATGAGGGGATAGGAGACAGAAAATACATTGCAAATTGCTAGCAATCTACTGGATATATTGTGCTTCCATTAATTGAGATAAGGGAACTTAGAGGAGAAATATACTCAGTAGTGAGTGTGGGAAGAAGAGTTATGTTCTGTGTTTTACACCTTGCATATCAAAATGGGGACTTCTGTAGACAGCTGGAAATACATGCTGCAGCTCCATAGAGATCTCAGTTCTAGATCTGAAAGTCATCTACTGATGGTATGCTAAGTAGAAGATGAATGACTTTTACTCAGGAATGAGCCATAGTCCCCCCACCACCAAAAAATTGTCAAGAATAGGTCTAGGGAATGCTAATGTTTATGAGGCAGAATCTTGATAAGTAGCAACAAAGAAAGCTTAGAAGAGACACCGCATATTCTCACTCATAGACGGATGTTGAACAATGAGAACACATGGACACAGGGAGGGGAGCATCTCACACTGGGGTCTGTCGGGGGGGAAAAAGGGGAGGGACAGCAGGGGGTGGGGAGTTGGGGAGGGATAGCATGGGGAGAAATAACAGATACAGGTGATGGGGAGGAAGGCAGCAAATCACACTGCCATGTGTGTACCTATGTAACAATCTTGCATGT